>ML786037.1:1011110-1026362 GCA_009831015.1 Picea engelmannii | reverse complement strand
GCCACTGTGAGCAGATGTTGAAACACCGCTGTAGCATATGCTGAAATAGTGCTGAAACTGAGTTTGGCATTTAAATTTGGTAGAAAATTCAGTGAGACTGAAACTGGGTGGGATTTTGAAAAATTAACACCAAGGCAAGTGTTTCTCTTCCCTAGGCGCCCAAGGGGAGAAATTGCCGAATGTGGGTCTTAGTCAAATTAATTTGTGAGATGAAAATTAAAAGATAACTTTATGATTAAAGTGAGGGTGAGTGAAAACTCCTCACCTTCCCTCATGAGGTTGATTAAGGCAACTGGGCGCACCCATTCTTGGGTAAGAAGTTGAAGAAATCTTGGTGAGAGGCCAAGAGGCTCTTGGTGAGATGCCAAGAGAAATGAGAAGCAAGAGACTCTTGGTGAGATGCCAAGAGGTTCTTGGTGAGATGCCAAGAACAAGAAAGTTGCAGCATTCTTGTTGAGAGAACAAGAGAGAGCAAGAGAGAGGTCGAGCTGAGAAAAGAGATATCATTTGCTGAAGGAGAGAACGCATCCTAAAGCAAAGAGAAGTACGAATTTCAGACAACAAGGAAGAACAGGTCGTACCGTATGGATTTGTGGAGGTCATACAACATGTAATGTGCACAGAAATTGAGGAGGACAACAACTGCAATTTCTGAGAGTATTGGCATGCATTCCAAGGCTGCCATACAACATTTGTTGGCACAGAAATTGAGGTAACTGCTGTAATATATTTTTGAGTGTATTTCTGTACAGTCCATACAATCTTAGCAGAGTTTTGGCATGAATTTCGTGACAGTTCGTACAACATTAATTGTCGTACAGTTGTACGAATTTCTGGTTCAGAAATTGAGGAGAAAAGCTACAGGAATGTCCAGATAAGTTTTTGTAAATATCTGAAGATGAATATGCTGTAAAAGAATTTCTCAGAAGCTCATAAATAATACAAAGCCCTCTCTCACTGGTTTTCCCCTTGTGGGTTTTTCTAGGGTCGAAGTTAGACCGAATATCTTTGTGTCTATATTTTCTGAGTTTTGCATATTGCTGATATTTTATTTCTGCGTTGAAAACGATGTTCAGAATCCTCATGTTTCAGTTCTGAAATTTATTTTCTGTTAAGTTTTTTATATGTTGAAACACAGCGCTGAGTCATATGCTGAAACACCGCTGTGAGTATATGCTGAAACACAGTGCTGAGTCATATGCTGAAACACCGCTGTGAGCAGATGCTGAAACACAGTGTTGTAACAGATGTTGAAACACAGTGATGTAACAGATGCTGAAACACAGTGTTGTAACAGATGTTGAAACACAGTGCTGAGTCATATGATGAAACACCGCTGTGAGTATATGCTGAAACACAGGGCTGTAACATATGATGAAACAATGCTGAAACTGAGTTTGACATTTAAATTTGACTGAAAAGACAGCGAGACTGAAACTGGGTTGGGATTTTGAAAAATTAACAAGTGTGCCACTGCTCATAGTTGAATGTGCTCTCTAAATCTAGTGGTTTTGGGATGACCACAAACCGAATGGATAACAAAATTTGATGTCTTCTACTAAATGGTGATGGTGGTTTAAGGAAGATCACAAACCAATCTGATGGTTTAAGGATGACCACAAACTTTGGAACCCTACTCTAGGCTCAATGGTTCCCAAAACATTTCCTAAGTTAGCTAGAAGTTGGAAGTTGGTGTCTTCTACTAATTGGAAGTCCCATCAAATGTTGGTTTAAAGATGACCATAAAATGTGATGTAGAAGAATTTGAAAGTCTTCTACCAAGTAGAAGTTTAAGGGAAACCACAAACCATTGTCTAGCATAATTTGTTAGTCTGCTACTAAGTGGTAGTTTAACGAAAACCACAAACCAATCACACTCTCTTGTTACTACTTGATTGATAAGACTTTGAAATTGGAATCATTACTGTCAATCAATGATGTTGTTCCCTCTTGTTAGGGACAAGGTGAGAAGGCAAATGTTTTTTTACTGCAAGATGTGTCAATACTCGAGAGTGAATTCATCGATATGTGCAATATTCCAAATATAATATAGTATGCAGAAAAGAAATATTTAGCAATCAATGACAGAACAACAATGATACATCCAGAAAAATATCATAATAATACCATAATAACACCGAAAATAACACCTTTATTAATGATAGCAATGTTCACTTATCTCTTCCAGATGTAAGATAAAACCCAAATAGATGTGTAAAAACCCTAGAAGACAAGTTGGCTTAGAAAAATAAGTAATATTGAAGTATTATATCCAGAAAAGGACAGGTCAACCCTTTTTGAAGAGACACTTGTTCACCTGGCTAGATTAGTATAAATAGGACGTGCTCCGACTCATTTTTACACACACTCAATCATCTAGAAGCAAGGTGCAAGTGTTGAGGAGGAGTTGTAGCAGTTGCAGGTGTGCAATAATTCCATGCTCTGTATTTTGGTACTCTTACTTGTGCACTACCTTGGAGAAGGTGTGCTCTCTTGGTTTATCTGTTGGTTCTAGTGTGTCTTCCCATAATCATTCTATCTAGCAAAGGTTAAGGTGCTTGGGGGTGTATTTTTGTCTATGATTGGGTGACAATGGTGTAACATTGTCTATGGTGAAAAAAGCACAATATTCTAACAGGTTATGGGCCCACACCACCTTCAGAATAGTATAACCACTGGAAGGTACATACACAACTCTTTGTCAAGCTCATTGTAGAAAAATTGCAGTTGTAGTACCATTTCCTTCGTGCCAATTCCTTTGTGCCAGTTGCAGTGCCAGTTATAGTGTCAGTTGCAGCACTAGTTGCAGTGCTAGCACCAGTTGCAGTGAATGTTTTTGTGAAGTATTGGGACTAATTTTTGGTTATCCTAGTGCGCCTAACCCAATGCATCTCCTGGTTCCCTCAACCATAAAAAATGTCAAAGTTAAATTTTTGTGTCAAAGTCAAGGTTTGACTATTCAAAGTCAAGATTTGACTGGTCAAAGTCAAAATACTGGTAAAGGTCAAAGTCAAAGACAATCATGACTTCCTCCATGAAATAAAAGTGGTGTAGCAGAAGCATGGTCTCTTGGTAGAACATGGAAGACAAGGATTAACATCATCCTTGCAAAGAACAAAGGGAGAAATTATGGAACCACAGACTAAAGAGCAGGCGTCAAAGGATGAAGAGTTTGATTTTTGGAGCTTCCAAGCACATGAATGCGGAATAGGAGAAACAATAAAAGGCATATACTGCAGATCTAAATCTATGGAAAGAGAAGGGATCTTTTTCCGATAAGAAATTGTGAAGCCATAAAGATCTCAGATCTAATACATTCAGAGGAACAACACACTCTCCAGGTTGGAAAGAATACTTGTCTTAGAAGAAAAGAAACTCAATCAAAATAATATCTAGACTCCATGTTTTCATATCATGTTATCCTATGTATTCCAGGAAGGTTACCACAAAAAATAAATACTTGAAAGGACTCAGAGGGAGTCAGTGATTAGGAAGACTCAAGGTTTCGTGACACTTTGTAGAATGCATAGGGGCATGCAACAGATGGAAGTGTGGTTCGAGGATTCTCTCAGTTAAATGGAGTCGATGGAATAATTTGAAAAGAAGGATCTTGCAAGCTTGTGTGCCAAGTTGTAGGTTTCATGCCGAGTTTTAGACATGTGTGTCAAGTTTTAGGCTTTGTGTCAAGTTGTAGGCTTCATTTCAAGTTGTAGGCTTCATGCCGAGTTGTAGGATTTATGTCAAGTTGTAGGATACTCTAGTGATATGGTCTGGTATGTTGAGTTGTTTCTACACTAGTGAGATATTCTAGTACACTAGTGGTGTAGTTGAGAACCTATATGGTTGCGATGGTGTTGCTCGTAATATGATTTGGGTGATCATGAGATAGTATGTGTAGCTCTAGTGATGTTATCGATCTGCAAGACCATGTAGGTATTATTCCATGTGATATGGATGGATAATGATGATAGTAATGATGATACTCATGACATGGGTGTAGCCATGGGTGAACACGTCATGTGGAAGTGGCCCATGATGATGATGGTGACACACACTACGAGGTGTAGCTCTAGTGTTCTCTAGAGGGTTGTGGCCCCTAAACGAGATTGATAGGTTCACATGGGTGTTGTCATGTGTGATGTAATGATACTAGCAGTAGCATGGTCAGCATAACCATGATGAGAGGATCATGGTAGAGAAAGAAAGGCTATGAAGAACATAAGGGAACATAATGGTTAAATACCTCCCAATCTAAGAGGGAGTGTTGATGTTTTGGTAACTACGAGAAGTATTAACCTCCATGGATAAACCTTTGACTAGAATAGAATATTCTATAATCAAGAGAAAACCCGAACATATGTGTGAAAACCATGGAAGACAAGTCGGCTTAGTAGAATAAGTAATATTGAAGTATTATATCTAGAAAAGTACAGGTCAACCTGTTTAAAGAGACACATGTTCACTTGGCTAGATTAGTATAAATAGGAGGGACTCCAGCTCATTTGTACACACACTCAGTCATCCAGAAACAAGGCACAAGTATTGAGGAGGACTTGCAGTAGTTGCATGTGTGCAATTATTCTATGTTCAGTCTTTTGGCACTCTTACTTGTGCACTACCTTGGATAAGGTGCGCTCTCTTGGTTTATCTGTTGGTTCTAGTGTGGCTTCCCAGAATCATTCTATCTAGAAAAGGTTTAGGTGCTCGAGGGTGGCTTTGTGCCTATGGTTGGGTGACAATGGTGTAGCATTGTCTATGGTGAAACAAGAACAATATTCTAACCACCACCATACTTGGAGAGGCGATCAATCACCATCATGATGATAGACTTGTTCCCAACTTTAGGAAGGCCCACTATAAAATCCATGGAGATTTATGTTCACATAGAATTTAGAAGGGGTAGGGGTTGTAGGGTTCCTGGAGACTTGATAGTTTCACCTTTATTACGTTGGCACACCTCACATTCTATGAAAAAGTGAAGGATATCCTTCTTCATGGCTACCCAAAAAAAGAACGATGGGCACAAGCATATGTCTTTTGGAACCCTAAGTGGCCCACAATAGCTGATGAGTGCAACTCATTTAAGAGCCTTAGCTTGAGTGTTGAAGATGGTGATAGAACCAGACAATCCTTATATATGAGAATATTTTCCTACCAAGTGTATTTGATGGGAGGAGTAGGGTCCTCCTGAAGGTGTTGAATTAACTTGGAGATATTCAAGTGTGTTAGCCACTCTTGGCATACTTCTTCAATCCAATCAAGGACTGTTAAGGATAAGGAAAAGAGGGAGTCATCCTCCTCATGTTGACTTGACAATGCATCGACTAATATATTATCTTTTCCCTTTTTGTATATGATTTTGTAATCATAACCCAACATTTTGGTGAGCCACTTATTTTGTTCTGGGGAGGATAGTGATTGCTCCAAAAACTATTTCAGACTATGGTGATCTATTTTGATCTAAAAATAATGTCCCAAGAGATATGGCCACCATATGTGCATCGCATAGAGAATGACCATCATTTCTTTTTCATACGTAGATCTGCCCAAATTGTGGCCACTCGACGCTTGGCTAGTAAAGGCCAAAGGTCAACCATATTGTGTGAGCATTGTGCCTATACCAGTGCCAGAAGCATCTGATTCCACCACAAAGGTTTTGTTAAATTTAGGAGCTACTAGGACAAGAGTAGTGTGTTGAGCACTCAACACACCCTAAAATCCTATGTCAAATTTTACTTTTTTGGGTACCACTTGATCTTTTTCACTGTCTAATTCAACTTCATTGTGAACAAAGTTGCCTTTTCTTATCATCTTGACTCTCATTAAGTCTTTCAAATTTTGCTTGAATCTATGAACACCCATGACTTAAAGGGATTAAATTTTAAATAAAGAATCAATAGCCAAAACATTTCACCTGATGCACCCAAATTCGACATCGGAAGGAATTAAAAGATAAAAGAAAATCACTCGAAAATACCACAGTCACCGAGCGTCGATCTTCACTGGCATCGGCAAAAGGAAGTTTTATTTTGCGACAAGCATAAAACAAGGATATTGCCAATGACCGATCCCCTTTCGACATCGATAAAAGGTGAAGAGAGTAAAATCTAATGAAGAAAGAAATGATATCGCTGATAGTCGATACTCGGTGCACTTAGAAAAATCGGAGAAGACCAAATTGCGATGAACATTTGGACCACACTAAATTTTTTCTCTGATCGCTGACTTCCGAAATGTTTTGACATCGGGAGTTTTGAGGATGCTAACCCAAAGGAAAATACGTGATAGGTTTACCCCCGATTGCTGATCCCTGATAATTTTTTGGCATTGACAATCCCAGGCTTAGTTTAAGAACACACAACTTGAAGAAAGTCCCAACTTTGACTAATACTTGTGAGTTAAGTCACCGACTTCCATCACCACATGTTCTAAGCTAGTTCCGCCACGTCAGTACCGTATGACGAAATCGATCAGCGTAGGAGGTTTTTCGCAGAAGAATATCAATGAAAACACCCATAACATATTGTCGACCACCGATCCGCCCACTAGGAAAGTGACACGATGGGATGTTTTAGCGCTAGATATGTTTCAATCCGGAGCATTTAAGGGACTAATTAATTCCAAATATCACATTAGTTTCTAATTTGTGTGAGAATCAAAAGGACTGTTTGAATTTACCGATAAAACACATCACCCTCTGCGCCTCCGCCATCAACCCACAATGAATTAAATTGCAGAGATTCAACAATAGATTTGTTTGAATTTCACTCATCACCCGAACTAATTATTTGATACGACTGGTAAGTTATCCTTATTAAATTCTCTTGGGCCAGTGTAAACCAGACCATTCTCTGCACAAAGGAGTTTCAAAGCATCCAGAGGAACAAGATGAGAAATTAAAAAGATTTTGAGAACCTCCTGAGTATCAAACTACAAAGTTTAGCAAGTGTTAGAGGTATGTATCAGTCTGGATTTTCTGTGTTTTCACTTCATATATACATTAATATCCAATGTTTCTCTGTGCACAGGCCCTAAAAGATTTTATTTCGATTTGAAAGAACAATGCCCCCAAGAAATCCAAACACTAGGCGATCACCGAGAGTTCCTAAGCTAAAGGAACCGGAGGTGGGAGAATGCTCGTCCCCAGGGCCAACAAAGCAATTAGAATTTGCTCCAAGGCTGGAACCAGTCATCAGAACATCCACCAAGAATATTTTCACCCAACCTCTAGCCTTTGGATACACAGAGGAAAACACAAGGGGGAAGGTGGTACTCTCTCACTAGGGAGAACTCTTCAAGAACATTAGCCAAGAATAATTCCCAGAATATATCCCACACAACAACCCCGATATGAGAAAGATCGATGATGAAGTTTTTTCAAACATATGATGATCGTACCTGCACATGGTAGCGAGAAGAACCTCGGTGTTCCCCTGTATAGAACTGTTTCAATGGCTCATCAACCACATGGACACACATAAGTGCTTGATCAACAACGACAATGGCGAGTGTGTCGGGGTTTTCCTTCCGGTAGAGGTGCAGAATTATTACAAGCTTGGAGACCCGGAAGAGCGACTGAACACCGATTTCGTCGTCAACTTTTATGAGCACCATGACACTAGCCGGGTGATGGCTTCATGGTGGAGAGAAGATAAAAAATACACCAATCGGACCTCCGGAAGGTACTAAATGGCCAACTTAAGAGATTCGTATATCTATCTAATGGCCCTTATTTTCCGGTTGTATGGGGAGAAAGATTGTTCCATGTTTTCAGAGGCTTGGATGCCTCTAGCTTACACTGTAGCCATTTTTGGGAGAGGTTTTAACTGGGGTGCCATCATTTCCAAGAAGCTTAGAATTTGCATACAACAGGCTCAGACTCCGAAAGAAGGAGAGACTCCATCCTTCTACATGGCTTCTTATTTATTGGACGTCATCTGCACCAAAAATGTTTTTTCCAGAATGAACTTAAGCTGGCACATTTCGAAACTCTCAATCCATGTATATTTTAGCATCTTATGGGAGAACAGGTACAAAAAATCCTATTCCCTCATCTGCGATGAATTCATCGCATGCATTCCTTTGATTCTTTTCAAGAAAGAGTGTCCAAGACTATCGATTGAGGCCAAAAACATGATATCAAAGGTTGTCCACTGGTATCTAGATGACCGTGATACCTATATCAGGGTTTTTGGGGCCACCGGGGCACCACACCTTTTACCCGTGCATGTTCCTGATCGACTAGTGGTAGGGGAGATATGCTACCAAACTATCCTACAAGGCTATAATGCTACCCTGGTGAAAGACAAGAAACAAGAATTTATACCTTATGGATTTCGTACAGGTTTCTACTTGGTAAAAGACACCGCCCAAGCTAAGTAAGAAGGACTTAGTCAATTAGAGTTCCTATTCCAGACTGACCATTTTCACAAATATTACCCAAAAGGTCTAGTCCTGAAACATGTGTCTCAATTGTCGTCCTACTGGTCATACGCCCATGACAAATTTAGAGATGAGGTCTTCACGGAAAATGCTCAGGATTGGGATGAAGTTGTGGCAAGGATGGCTAAACCTAAGATGACCAGGTTTAGAGCCATGAGCCTGGATGAACAAACGAGGATTCTAGAAGAATCAGGTCAAGAGGCCCTCAGATCCAGAGAAGAAATGCTAGCAGCTGAAGCAGCAAAAACTCCCCAGGTAACCCCGGTGCAAGATAGAAGTTCCCGCTAGGCTCAAGACACGCAGGATAATGGGTTACTCACATTTGAACATGCACAACGGATAATTGATTAGCTGTAAAATGACCCGAACATCATAAATATTCCAAGCCTACCTGTTAACAACCCGGATGAGAGATAGACAGGACCAAGCGGCCCTGAATTCCTAGACCTTAATGAAATTGTTGGGTTAGATGACCTTGAATTCACAACGCCACTGGTTGGATCGTCGACAGGCGTTTTGGCTCAACCCAGAACCATCGAAGCATCGCAAAGGACCGGTGCATCAAACCCCTTAAGTGAGATGATAAAGATATATGAAAATGATGAAAGCCTAGAGGTATCTCTTGGAACCCCTATGCATATCGAAGAAGAAAAGGGACCGGAGAATACATATTCTCCTATTCCCGATGCCCAAAGTCAGGAGGTCCCACAGAAAGAAAAATAAACTGAGAGTGTCCTAGACACTAAGCTTCCTGATGCGCTAGAGACCCGAGAAGATAGTCTGAAGGACGAGTCAGGGTCGGACAACCCAAAGGAAGGATCCTTGCAATGGGAAATTGGTGTTTCAATGGCCAATGAACAAGTAAGTATTGATTCTATCCCCGATGCCTCTATTTCAATAGGTACTCAAAACCCCGATGAGCGACAGATAGGAGTTGGGCCTTCAGAGAATAAGGAGGAAACTCAAGAACCCAGTCTAGAACAAGTATACACCATCAAAAGTTTGTGAAACACACTCACATGGGGGGATTAGTAGATTCCCAAACTCATGGATGAAGTAGCCGACATACTTGCCATAAATTATGATCGAAAAAGGAAGGCTATCATCTAGAGAACCACCAAGAAGAGGAGGATCACCTTAGATCGCTCCATCCTCATCACTACAGAGGAACATCTGATCAATACAAAACATGCTAAGACATCTGAACTCATTGGCGCAGGGATGGAAATCACAGATGCCACCTTGGACAGGGATAAACGAGACGAAAATCTAGCTGCTGCTTTAAAGGAATTGGAACATTTGCGCCACTTGGCAAAGTGTTACTAGGACACCACACAGGTTGCAGTGTACCTAAGGAATGAATTCAAGGAGGCCTACAACAAGTTCACAGATGAGTGACACCTATTCACTGCAAGGATAGCCTATAATGTTCATAATCCAAGATGCAAGGAACATCACGGTTTTGGGTGTCTTTTAAAACTTTTCTGGTTGTGGTATTTTGTCAAACACTTTGTTGATCTACTTGTTTACATGTGTTTACTTGCAGGGTAGCCTCTTGATTTCGGCCTTAGGGATTTAGTTGATGATTTATATGCGTGTTTCAGAAATAAACAAGAATATACAATCATGGAACATACCTCAACCATATGCAATATGATAGACAAGCCAAAACATCTAAAATATGATTTTATTCATGAATAGAAGAACCTGCTACAATGAAGATGTCGATCTGGAATTCTCATCAGATGGATCCAAGATAGAAGCTACTCCAAAATGCTCCAAGGAAGACTACAATAAGCCTCCAAAGGATGAATATACCAATAATACCAATACCAGAAAGATTTGGGTCGTATGAAGTGTCAACCCCCAAGCTGGAAGATGCCATGCCCTGTTGAAACTGTCAAACCCTAAAATTTTGGCCCTATTGTCAAAGACCTCCAAATGATAAGCTGAAGACGCAGAACTGTAGATTGGGATGAGTGGAATCCCCTCTTGAAATCTCAACCCGAAATACCAAGGGAAACTCCTCCAAATGCTAAATCCTCCAGTTGAGTTGTGCCCTCTTGAAACTGTCAAACTCTACAATTTCGGCCCTTATGAAGGAGGCCTCCAAATGAGTCCAAACTTGGCCAAAGGATAGATCGGGGTGATAGTATCCCCCTCCTGAAGTCTCACGCTGAAATTCTATGAATAACTCCTCCAGACTAAGTATATCTGAATCGAAAAAATTCCCTCCTTCTCTCCAATTCATCCCAATGCTCTAGGAAATAATCTGAACCATAAAACTCTCTCAAGAGGCCCTAGAAATCATGGCTAAGGCCCTGCAAGTAAAAACCAAATTCTCAAATCTCCAAGAGAATCCTCAAACTCCTACAATGATCCTTCCTTCACTGAATGGTACACTCCCCTTGCTGGAAACCCCCAATGGTGTGCCCTCTTTCTTTTCCTATGCATGTGGCTAGTGTAGAACCCTCCTGCACTGATGTAGATCTGAACTAGAATGGTGTGGGAGAGTATTGAATCTCCGAGACCAAGCTTGGTACAATATAGGTGGAATCGTTCACCACCGAATCATCCTCTAGGGTTTGTTAAGTCAAAACCCTCAAAACCCCCAAGAGATGGGCCCTCTAGCTAGAAGCCATATATCAAAATGATAATTATACATGAATGCATGAGTAGAGGCCCTTGCCTTTCCTTTATAATTTTTTCTCACCTTGTCCCTCCAAAGTGACTCTCATTTTATTAATATTTAGTTAGTTAATTAAATCACTTTAATTAATTAATTAACTTTTTAACCTCTGAAAAATGCCTTATTTGTCCTTGTGGCTTCCCTAGCCACTGAAAGTCACTTCTCACCATCCCATCGTGTAGTGTTTCTCTTCTCGATTCCAATGAGATATTACACTGAGAGGTTCCTCCAAGTAATGTGCCCAAAATGACCTCTTCAGTGAATTTAATTAACTTATAACTCAAAATACTCAAAATCATGGAAATCGTCGGAATGAAACGAAACCAAAGCCAACTTGTGTGGAATGGATCATAATGATGAAATGGGATGAGTGATGCAAGACAGACCCCAAAATGCCTCTCAATAATCCATGTACTCACTATAACATCCATTTGGCTACTTTGGTCATCATAAACCTCTGCAATGTAATGATATCCCAAAGTGGGGACATTACAGTTCTCCCTGCTAGAAAATTGTTTGTCCTCAAGCAATAACCAAATCCCCTCAAGTATAATACTAGGATCCCATGTCCACCTGTGGGATACATAGTAGAACCCATCCAAAGATGAATAATCATACACTATGCCCCCTGGGTCCCATATCAAGTCATGAACTGTTATCCCCTGGGAAGCATACTCTTGAAATATACCAACTTCGTGAGTCTCCTGTACATGATACATGGCCTCATCCTGGAATGAGTCAATCCTCCAAGCTACTATCCAGATAAACATAGCCTCCATCAATTGCACCTGCTGATGCCAGAATGAGGTACTGTAAGACCTCTATGGGACAACCTCAATCGATGTGCTCCCATCAACATTGAAGCTCAATGGAAAGTCAGAACAACTTCCCCATGCAAAGGTCCACTCTCCTCTGTCAGTCAGTGAAATGCTCAATCCTACAATCCCCGGGTCCCATGCTAACCTATGTCTAAGATCACCAAGGTGGCCCTGTACTACTCTGACCATGATTCTCTGCCCCCTGCATACATATTGAATACTCCTCTCTTGGATCCTCGAGATAAAATACTTGTGACCATTGAACCTGTTGTCCAGAAACTGTATCTGTAAAGACATATCTATGGAAGGAGTACCTGCCCAACCATCTCCATGTCTGATCATGATGATCAAGAGTGAAAAGTTTCCTCGCTCCATTAGACAAATCCCTGTAGACCCACTCCAAACCAACCCATACTGGGGTAGGTGGCTCTCTGGCGCAACCTGGGGTCACCCTGTAGTAAAACATCCTGCTAGCCAAATGAACACCCAGATCCCATGGAAAACGTGGAAGTTTATCACTTCCAATCTCCTCTAACTACTCCTATGTTAGACTGATCACTGTCGGAAGCCCTCTATGCTCATCTGCTATCATCTGGCCTATGGTGCTCACCATCACACACCAAGTCTCAGCTAGCTACCTATGATGATCCACCTTTATCTTGCTGGATGTTGTAGAAGTACTCTTGTTAGGTGGTCTCATCCCACACACTCTCCATGGCCTCTGCCACTGTCTATCTCTCCTCATGTTGTTTTCCATGATAAAAGTGTCAGGAAAGGGTAACATAGGCATCTGTAGCTGACTGTAGAACTGAAAAATAACACTTGCCTCGATCAATCCTAAGGGATCAAATAAGAATACATCTATCTGTACCCTTGATAACTTCTCGCCTATAGACATCACTAAACCTGAATCATCAGGTACAACCAGAAGTAACTCCTCCAACTGCTGGTAAACCAATTTCCATCTCTCATCTCCCATGCAACTGCTGAAATGGTGAAAGTGAGATATCATAACTATGTGTTGCTGCCAAGGATTGGCATTTGCATGCTCCCCTAAGTGTGTCTCCTCCCTACAAGGCAATACACCCCATTGAATCCCACCATACATCTCGACATGTCTCTGTGAGCTATCACTCATCACTATATGCTCTGACATACTCAATTCCTCTCCCGTAGACTCATGCTACATCATAGATCCTAGGAATACTACTGGATCAACCTATACATGGAGGTAAACCACTCTCAGAAAAAAAATGGGAGTTTCCTCCATCAACTGGTTCTCCTCTGCTAGATCACCAACATCCTCACTGAATCTCAACTGTGTTTCTAAGTGGTGTGACTCCTGATCACAGTCATGTTGAGGTGCCACCTCATACAACTCACTGTTAGTGTCAACTATGGAATCCCCAAAAACACTCTTTGCATAAGATAATGTGTTGAACTGTCCACTAGATACTATGTCATTGGGTCCTCCTGTATGCCATTGCATCCCATCACTAGATGCTACCTCCCTCTGAGTCACATTGTATCTTGTATGAGCAGTTGTATCCTCCTGTGCACTCACCCTGCTACTATCATCTGTGCTTGGATCCCATATAGATGTATCCAGACACGTGCTATGGTCATCCTGACCAATAAAGAGTGCATCCTCATCAGTGTAGGTTGAACCTAGAAGTAAGTGCCCCATCGACCTGTCAGTCTCCACAATATTCTCAACTAATGGAGTCTCCAAAAGCTGCGACTCAATCTCCTCATGTTGATCCGTAAATGTAGGATCAACTATCTGCACATCCTGTGTCTCCTCCTAGATCTGTGGATCCATGCGTCAATGGTGTGCATCCCTCACACAAGGATCCTCCATCATATCTGACATGCCACTGATATCCTCTTGTGATGTGGCTATCATGGATGTCTGAAAAGCGACATATGTGTCACGACCACCATAGGAGGTTGGTCATCTGTAGGTGCTAACACATGTGATTCCTCACTAGTTTCACCACTCTATTGGGGTGTAAGGTCATCAACACCATGTGATATGTTTGTTGAAGTAATGGTGCTATCATCCTTTCCACCCGAATGTCTATCCACTATACAAGGGTCACTATCCTCCTCAAGCGTGCTAAAATCATCATCCTCTATGCAAGAGTCACTATCACTAGTCCCTGTACAAGAGTCGCTCTCATCATTGGACTACTCCAGATAAGCATCAATCAATCCATCCTCACATGCCTCGTCATCACTGTCATAGTGTACCTCAATATTATGCTTCTTACCCTTACCCCTACATATATGTTCTGGTTCCCAAGTCACCTTACAACTGTAGCAAAGTTGTGTGCTCCTAATGTGTGTGGGGTTACTCTGTGCTTCACTCCATCTAGCTACTTTGGCTTTGTTTCCCTCTACTATGTTGGTCCAATATGTCACCTCATCTTCACTCCAACTGGGATTTTTCATGGACATAAACTGTTGGAGTCTTATTAGATCCCCAAGTCTCTCACAAAGGGCGTGATATTCCCTTTCACAACTGATCGCTTCTCTAGCAAAATCTATAGACCCCATCTTTCCTTATGGAAGATCCCTTAGTCTTGCAGGAGTTTAAGCTTTGATACCACTGTAATGTTCCTAAGCCAAGATGCAAGGAACATCACGGTTTTGGGTGTCTTTTAAAACTTTTATGGTTGTGGTATTTCGTCAAACACTTTGTTTATCTACTTGTTTACATGTGTTTACTTATAGGGTAGCCTCTTGATTTCGGCCTTAGGGATTTAGTTGATGATTTATATGTGTGTTGCAGAAATAAACAAGAATATACAATCATGGAACATACCTCAACCATATGCAATATGATAGACAAGCCAAAACATCTCAAATCTGATTTTATTCATGAATAGAAGAACCTGCTACAATGAAGATGCCAATCTGGAATGCTCATCAGATGGATCCAAGATAGTGTTGGAAAAATACTGAGAGAGGGGGTGAATCAGTATTTGAGCTATCAATTATTTTTAACTTTTCTTTCACTGAAAAATATTCTTATGAAAACAGTAGTGCATTCAGAAATATTATTATGTGTTTCTTCATTCATCAGATGTCTCTTAAACAGTAATTCAACAAAATAAACTAACACAGATGAATAGGACACATGCACACCAGGATTTAAGGTGGAAACCCAAATCGGGAGAAAACCACCGCTGCTGTTGTCTTTGTCTTCAATGATTATTATTAAGAAAACATTCTACAACAATGTACTAGTGCAGGCTCATACTAGTACGCAGGCTTCTACCTGCAGAAGGCTACAACCTT
>ML786037.1:950005-988975 GCA_009831015.1 Picea engelmannii | reverse complement strand
GAAGTGTATAGTTGATGATGTTGGTACATATTGATGATTCATAGTTGATGAGTAGTTGAAACATGATTGGAACATACTTGGTACATGGTTGGATGCACTTGTTTATGGTACAGGTTGATTACAGGTTGGTGCATGGTTGATGCGCTTGTTTATGGTACAGGTTGATTACAGGTTGGTGCATGGTTGATGCACTTGTTTATGGTACAGGTTGATTACAGGTCGGTGCATGGTTGATGCACTTGTTTATGGTACAGTTTGATTAATGGTTGATGCATGGTTCAGATTTATTGGTACATTTTTACATCAGTATATCTCACAGTGATAGTGTGACAGTGGTTCCATCATTCTACCTCTACTTTAGGGTGGCAGGATGGGGCAAGGACAGGTGGTTGTAGCCACCTTTCAGTTGTATCCAGAGAAAATTGGGGGTTGTAGCCTCCTTCTGGTTGTAGCCAGGGATTTGGGGAGTTGGAGCTTCCCTCAGGTTGTAGCCTGAGAAACTAGGGGGTTGGAGCCTCCTTCCAGTTGCAGCTTGAAAACAAAGGAAGTTGGTGCTTCCAATGAATGTAATTCTTCAAGACATGTAAGAAAAAGCATTCTGTGGTTTTCTCCTGATTTGGGTTTCCACGTAAAACACCGGTGTATTGTGTATGTGTGTGATTGTTTATTTATTACTGCTCATTATTGGATAATAATTCTACATTGATATAACACTGAAAAAAAGGATTATAATTACGTTATTACTGATTCACCCCCCTTCTCAGTAATCCAACAATTAGTGTATACCATTAACAAGTGCGAGGGAGATCACCATTAATGCCAATGACTCCCAAGGTACACTAGTACAATCCAACGAATGTGAATAAATAAGTTGAAGTCGAACACTCAATGGAATCTCTCGATCAGGGGTCAATAATGAAAACCCACTGTCGAAAGCGAGGAAACTTGTCATTGAGGCATGCAAGTTCCAAGGTACCAATTAGTTTCTAAGTCTAATTTATGGATAATGAGTTGAAGTCGACAGGAAAAGACTCGTCACAGGAGGGCCTTAATGTATCCCACATCAATGACACGAAATGGGTAACAAGATTTGAAGTAGATCATAGTAACAAGTGATTCAGGACTGACTCAGGGATGGTTGATGCAATAGAAGGCTTAAGGACTGTAGAAATGGCTGACGCAATAGAAGGCTTTCCGGGTTGAATTTCTCTTTGAACAAATTGACGACACGACAATTGTCTTGGAAATACTGACTCAACAACAAGGATCATAGACCAATTTGTAATCTTATAGGAGTATGATCAGGAAACAAGTGGATTTTCCAACCTAGACACAAGGCGAGTGAAAAGGGTGTCATGTTCAAAAGTGACTCTTCCATGAAGTACAGGTTTAGATACATTTCTTTCCCAAATTTCCCCCCACCATTTCTAGCGAGTACCTCTTTGTTTTTACACAAGATTGAGGAGGATAACATATGCTTGTTGATGTAAGCTCATCCTTCGGACAAGTCCCTTGGAGTATGTTTAACGAACCCTAGGAAGGAGTGGTTCAGTCCCACATGGACCTTTCAATGTTTGTTTTATGAGTCCAAAGAAAGAAAAATCAGGGGTTTTTCATGTTTTGAGAGTCTAAAAAACACTTAAAGAGAACTCTCCTAGTTCCTTTTTCTTAAATTAGTTCGACGAGACCAAAAAAGTGATAAACTATCTCTCACCGAATGTTTTCTTCAAACACTCTTACGAGCATGAAAAGAACAAGATCGCTCGGAAATCTTTTCATGTTTACAGAGTCTTAAAAGAGCTTAAAGGGAACTCCAGGGGGTTCCTTTTTCTTATAACCTTTACGAGTCCAAAAAAGTGATAAAAGTATACTCAGTAACATTCTCATTGATTTGCGAGCATGATAAAGAACAAAGAATAAGCTCAGTAACTTGTTCTCATGTATTTATGAGCATGAGAAAGAACAAACACTAAGCTCAGAATTGTTTTCATTTTTACGTAATCTTTAAAACAAAAAAAAACTATGCTTGGACCTGGTTTCATTTTTATGCAAGTTTGAACCAGAGGAAACTATGCTTGAGGTAAGTGGTTTCATTTTTACACAAGCTTGAACCATAGAAAACTATGCTTGGATTTCCCAACGCATAACACAGGGATGGTTGGTACTTAGCCCCCAGCTTAAGAAACTAGCAGCTCTAAATTCAACATGAAGTCCAGAGGCTGTAAGAAATGCCCCTCAAACTTCTTTTCATCCAACTTCAAAGGTGGATGAAATGAAGTTTCAAACAATAGATGAAGGAATTGACTCAACAGAGAGGGGGGAGTTATTTCATTTTTTAACAAGCTTGACACGGGATCAGAACTATGCTCGAGACTCTAGGTATAATCCCCAGACCTCTATTTCATTTTTTAACGAGCTTGACACAGAAACAAGAACTATGCTCATAACCTTTGTTTCATTTTTGAACGAGGTTTCCACAGAGACGCAAAACTATCCTCATAGCTGGTTTCATTTTTTAACGATATTAAAAGAAGAAAACCATGCTCAAAGCTGGTTTCATTTTTTAACGAGCTTGAAATCAGAAAACCTTGCTCAAAGACCTTTGTTTCATTTTTTAATGAGGTTACCACAGAGACACAAAAAATATCCTTGAAGTCTCTCTTATTGATCATGGATTCCAAGAGGACAATGCTCTGGAATGACACCATGTTAAGGGACAAAACTCAATCATGGCTTCCAAGAGGTCTTCACTGGAAGGAAGAAACACACTCTGGAAGGACACCATGTCGAGGGTCGCGACATGAGTAAAGAGATCAGGCTCTAACAACCATATCGAAGAGATCACCATGTCAACTATTGGATCTAAGTCATCAGAAGTCGAAACCATGGGCGACAACGCCACATAATTGACCTATGACGGGGGAGATACCATCTGCATATAAGAACCGTTCAGGGAGGAAATCCAGTTGGGTTCAATGAATGAAAGTTGATCAAAAGTCACAACCCATCCATCGTGAGGGAAAGATATCACACGAAAAAGTGTAGACACAATAGCTTTCATGGCATAGACATAATCTCGCCCAAGGAGTAAAGAAAAATCTAAGGGGTCTTGGACTACCATGAATCAATAAAGATAATTTTCCCTCCCAAAGCTACAGGAAACTGAGGAAGGGTCCCTAAAGTTTGACTAGTTCTTCTGTTAAAAGCTAACAAATTCTGTGTAACCGACACAAGTGGAGGACAACCCAAAACTTGCCAAGCAAAAGAGGACAAAATACTAACGGATGCACCTTCATCTATCAGTGTCTGAGGAATGTCTCGACCAAAAACTTGTACTGTAATATGGAAAGGAATGTGAGAGGGAAGACGAGGTCCAGTTAGTACACCCCAATCAAAATGGATGGCCTCATAACTTGGAGGGGGTTCCACGGGAGAAGGAGTAATATCCCCTGGCATGGTATATTCTGTATCAACGAAAAAAACATGGGCATTATTGGGTTTACTCTCTAGCGGGAGAGTAGGATTGATCGATGGAGAGATCAGATCGACCACTTGGGTTTCATTCTCCAAGGGAAGAATGGGGTCAACAGGTGGAAACGGATCGATCACTTGGGTTTCACTCTCTAACAGGAGAGTGGGATCGACTGAGGATGGGATCGGATCAACCACTTTGTTAACACTCTCTAAAGGGAGAGTGGGATCGACCGAGGATGGGATCGGATCGACCACTTTGTCAACTGGTTCAATTAAGGACGTGACCAGATTGACCACTTGATCAACCAGACTGATCGACGGGGGAACCAGATTGATCATTCCATCAACTACAGGTGGGTTGAGAGAAATCTTGTGATAAGCAGCTGGAAGTTGAGGCTGTGAAACAGTCATGTCTTCCAATAATTTCAAGGCTTCTTCCATATGAGGGCAAAGATGAGTTAGATGACTCCCTTTGCATAACATACACGAGAACTTGGCTCTACTTTGCTTCTTCCCAACTATATCGTGACTAGTCGACGGGAAGTCATCAGCATGTTGTTCAGAGGCTAACGACATGGGTTGGCGAAGATGTGTAGACCACGCTTCTATAAACTTGGATAGACCAAGGCATTCCTTAAGAAGATGGCCACCCTTACAAATCCTCCAAGGGTGCTTGGGCTTACGGGTTGTTTGGGTGATCTTGACATCATCAATACTCCCAGCATGATTAACAGTAACTGGTTGTTTTCCAACATGTTTGACAGTGGTTGGAAGTTTGGATCCTTGCTTATTTTTCTTCTTCTTCTTATTATTATCCACCAAGTTACTAGCTTGAGATCTTGCACTCGGTGAAGAAGATGAAATGGAAGAAGACCTTGCAAGTGAAGAATGTGAAGAATATATTATTGGTAAAGACGGTGAAGGATCAACATGAGTTTGATGTTATTGGGGGGGAGTGCTTATGACCGAAGCACTAACTGCATTCGGGATTACCTGAGTGGAGAAAAACCATACCGGTAATCCAATTGTGAGACTTGGAAGGCTCAAAGTAGCAATATGAGGAGGACCAATGTTTCCATAAGAAGGAAAAACAAAAGGTTCCCCTGGAGCAGGGGTTCCTTCATTGGTCATTCCAAGAATTGACGCCATTAAATAAAAATCCAACCTAGAGTCTGCTAGGGAAAACAAACAACACACGTTAAAAATCTAGTAAGCAAGCAAGCAAACAAAACCTTCTCACAATGAGCACACTAGTTGGTGATGAAATCCAACGTCACAGGGACAAAGTAAGAAGGAGCTAGGATAGAGCAGGTGGAAAAGTTACATTGACGACCTGCTTAATAGACTTACACCTTGGTGCAAGCTCCCACACATAATCATGGGTATACCCTCCAAGGAGCCAGAGTGAGTTTGGCCAACGTCGATTCTAGGTACCGTGAAGAATTTCCCCTCCATAGTCACCTTGTGTAAAGACCCTAAAGAGATAGGCCACTAAGGTTACCAATCACTACAGTGATGCCTGGGGAAACAGTGGACAATCCAATCCACACACAAGGGCAGGGTATCTAGCCCAAAATAAACTTGAAAGGCTTCCACTCATCATTGTGGGTATACATGTCAAGCGACCCCCATAATACGAGCAATCTCTACACCAATACCAACAAAGCAAGGTGAGTAACTCTGCCAGTCTTAATGCGACCTCGTGATTGACCCTTGTGTGAGAAGGGCTTCCCAGGACAAAATGTGATAAGTGGATTTTTTGCTCCCTATCTCAAGATTCTATGTGTGTTTGCAGCTTTGGAAATTTATCTTTCACACCTATTCCAAAGCCATACGACTAATCTAATATAGATTTGCTACCAGAAAAGATAAAAATGTCTAATCAATTTTTATAAGCATTTTATTTTATGGCTGTTGTTACTCAAAAGGAAAATGGCATGGACAATATGGTGTTTCGACTGACTCGAAAGTTATGCAAAGAGATGAAGATGCAATCTTTTCATTTCGATGAAATCTATGCTACGAGAAGGAGAAAACATTTATCATTCCCATATACACAATGTCCCAAAATATATTAAACTCACCAATATCAAGATTCTCAAGAAATGAGAAAAAGGTATTGTATACCAATGCACGATTCATGGACCCCCCGACCATGAGGAGGAAAAAATTTCGGAATTTAAGACCAAAAAATGCCAAGAATCATGCAATTTCTCTACTTCAAATGCAAGGATGCCCCCAATCTAATATAAAGCAAGAAATTAAATATTTTTGTTTCAAAAAATTCACTAAAAGCAATAATGAACTTTGTTAAAACAAAGAAACCCAAACTAAAAGTTTTCTTTTAAAGCGAACTATTCAAAAGAAATTTGATCTTTCCCTAAACAATTCTAAAGAAAACACACGCTTTGTAATTGAAAGACACTCAAAGAAAGAGACTAATCCTTCAAAACCAAAAAAATCAAAGACGGCTAAAAGCAACTCAAAGAATGTCAAGCAGACTATAAACAGATTAATATAGGCTCCAAAAGCTCAATCTAGCTGATCAAAGAAAAACTGGGTCATCAAAAGATGACAAGAACCAATCCAAAATTTTTACAAACAAGTTCGCAGCCTAGTAGTAGAGTACAGTGCGAGAATTAGGTATTCTCGCAGGCTAGACACTGGTAAGGTGTGAGAAGTTTGCACTGGATCTAACAGTAGGGTGCGATAATCAATTGTACTCGCAAGTTGTAGAGAGGTACAGTGCGAGAATGTCTGTAATCAAAGAAAATTTTGAAAAAGGACAGGGAATCTAAGTGAACTTCTAGATCCAGAGAGTCTGGATGGATGTCCCACAAACTCAGAAACCAGAAAACAAGAAATCAAAGGAAGGGAAACTAGACTAACTAGGAAACAATTTTGTTTCCCCAGTATGGTCGCCAATTTTTTTATTGGATAAATCGGTAGGTGCGGACACTAACTGATCTCCCTATATCCACCTAGATCTAGAACAAAACACACCAGAACATGATGCTTTCCTTAAGTTTTAGATATTGAATTTACTAACTAAAGAGGGATAGGTGACATACCATTTAAATGTCACTTCCTCTCACCATCACCATCCTAGCTCCGTTCCAATGCTCATACGATGATGATCCTGCAAAATAAAGCAACCAACCAAAGTGATAGTAATAGCATAAACTCAATATAAACCTATGTATATGATCAAGGAATCATACAATAAAACACAACAAGCTTTATAGGAAATAATCATATTACTGTATCATATTAAATGTGAAAGAGAGATTACAACCATGGCCTTGATGTCGTAAGGTCCCTTCCAACTGTCCTTCTTTCCCCACACACTTCTTGCTCCAATGATTCTGAGACCATGGATCTGATAGCTACTCACAATTTATCTTGACAAAGCAAATCTCAAAGCCACTCTAACCAATCTAAAAATCCCAAGCCAAAAACAACTTAGCCCTTCTCCATGAGAGCTCCTCTCCTTTTATAAGATGAAGAGGATAAGGTGAGGAGGTTAGGATGATCCCACTAAATCTTGAAAGAGAGTAAGATCCAAACCTTTCATATGCCACCTCACCATGGAAGTTTCTCCTTCTAGAAGATTTGAGAAAATGCTCTTTTTTCCCATGTGTAAGCATTCTCGCACCCTTCCTATAGAAAAGATTGCGAACTCCTCGCGACCTAGCTATGATGCAGTCTGCGAGAATCAGGTATTCTCACACCCTAGCTATAATGCAGCCTACGAACTTCCTTTTTTATAGGGTTTTTACAAAGGAAAATGCAACTTCTTTTCTCAGGAAAAGTTCTTCTCCCTTCTCTCTTCAGGAACTCGGGCCACTAACCCCTCTGAAGGCAACATATAGGTTTGCATCATTAACGGTCATAGGGATGACAAAAATAATGTGTAACAATCGTGATCTTGAGAAGTATGTGACCACAGTGGTGGAGGAACCCACGAATAATGCAGGAAGAGTGGCCTTCAGGAAGAGTCAAGCAAAGGCCAAGAGAATCATCTTTGACTCAGTCAAAAATAGTATAATGTCTGCAATGACTTCGTTAATGACTGCCAAGGACTGTATGGATACCTTGGTGAATCTGTATGAGAAACATGCTCTAAGTCAGAAGAGGACACTTAATCACATTCTTAAGTATTTGAAGATGAAGAAAGGTGAATCAGTGGCATATTTCTGTTACAGGATAGGCCAGATCAGAGATCAGCTTTTGGTCACAGGGGTGACAGTGGACGATGATGACTTAGTGCAGGCCATTTTTGTGGTCTTCCTTCTTCATGGGAGACATTCTTATCCAGTGTAAGTAGAGAGAGATTCATTCCACGTTTGAAAGGTTATGGCATGATTGCCTCCAGGAGGAGAGTCGCACAACTACCAAGAGCGAGCCAACGAAAGAAGAGCACTCAGCTTTAGCATCAAGATTCAAGGAAAAGAAGAAAGGCACTTTCCAGAAAGGCTCTTAGAGGAAGCTAAACACCAAAGGTACATTCAAAGGAAAGAATATCTATACATCTAATATTAAATTCTTTAGTTGTAACAAGTTGGGTCATTTTTCTAAAGATTGTTGCTTTAGAAAGAAATATCCAAGGAAACATCATGCCTCAACTGCTGAGGATGATGAATCCAAAAGAAATCAGAAAAGTTCTTCTAATGAGAAAGAAAATAGAAAAGAATATTACTTGGTTTCTGCCTTATCCAGTTTAGTTTTCACGGGGCCAAAAACTTGGTTAGTAGATAGTGGTGCATCAAAGAACATTACAGGGTACAAGGAGATCCTCTCATATTTCAAGACAAAATCTTTTGCAGAGCATGTTGAGCTTGGGGATGAAAAATGTTACGAGATAGAGGGAGTAGGCTCTATCTCCTTCAGATTGGAATATGGGGTTAGGCTTCATGTTGATGAAGTATTATATGTTCCATGGCTCAAGAATAATCTACTATCATTTTCAACCCTTGAGGACAATGGATATTGGGTGATCTTCAAGGATGGGAAGGCACTACTATGGGCTAAATGTAGCCACTTAAGTACAACATAACCCATTGGAACTTGCAGTGGAGGACTGTACGTCATGTCGGGACAGTCAATCCAGGCATTGGCTCATGATGCGACTAGCTCCAACGAGTTGTGGCACAGAAGACTTGGACATCTTCATTACAAATTTCTTCTGTATCTACAGAACATGGTATGTGGAATGCCCTCTATTTCTCTTAGTAAAAATGAAATTTGTAAGGGATGCATGCTAGGTAAAAATATAAAGAAATCATTTCCTAGTAGTGACAATAGAGCTCAGGGCATCTTAGATTTGGTTCATTCTGATGTACGTGGTCCCATGTCATCTCCCTCACTCAGTGGTTGTTTGTATTATGTCATTTTTATTGATGATTACTCAAGAAAATGTTGGATATATTTTCTTAAAGATAAAAGTGACACATTTGATAAATTCAAAGAGTATAAAGCCTTTATTGAAAAGCAGACAGGGAAACACATCAGAATCCTTAGAACAGACAATGGAGGAGAATTTGAATCTCTCCAGTTTGAGGATTTCTACAAGTCAGCAGGAATCAAGAGATAGTTGATCATGCCATATAACCCTCAGCAAAATGGAGTTGTTGAGAGGGAAAACATGATAGTTTGTGAGGCAGCAAAAGCAATGATGTTTGACCATGATCTGCCAAATTCTTTATGGGAAGAAGCTACCTCCACTGCCATGTATATTCAGAACAGGTGTCCACATGCTATATTGAAGGAAAAGACTCCTAAATAAATCTTCTCAGGGATCAAACCTGAAGTAGGGAATCTAAGGATATTTGGGTGTCCTGTGTATATTCATGTTCCAAAGGAAAAGAGGACAAAGATGGAACCCTTAGGAAAGAAAGGGGTTTTTGTGGGGTACAGTAAGAACTCCAAGGCTTACATGATTTATGTACTAGGTCAGAGGCAAATAGAGGTAAGAAGAGATGTGAATTTCCATGAGGAATCCACATTTAATAAATCCAGATAACTTCAGCAGGAATCAAAAGCAGTTCAACCAGTTTCACCCTCTTCTGAAAATGAAGAGTCAGATGATTAGAGGGAGGAACATCATGAAGGGCCAAGTAATGAGACCCTAGAACCTACTGAAGTGTTAGAAATAACTCTTGAAGAACCTACAACCAAAAGGAAGCCAAGGTGGCTTAAAGTTATAGTGCAGGAAGCAGAAAGGATAGTTGCTCCTAAAGGAACTTTCAGGGAAAGGAAGAGGCCTCATAGGTTTGGAGGCTATGTTGCACTGTTGAGAAGAATTAGTGATGTCGAACCTTATTCATTTTAAGAAGAAAATAAATTACAAGTATGGAAGGATGTCATGCTTAAGGAATACAGGTCTATTATAAAGAACAATTTTTGGGACATTGTGTCGAGGCTAAAAGATAAATCAGTGGTTTCTTCCAAATGGATCTATAAGATCAAACATGTAGTTGATGGAAGTGTGGAAAATTTCAAAGAAATATTTGTAGCCAGAGGCTTCAATCAGAAAGAAGGAATCGACTACAAAGATACTTTTTCCCCTGTAGCTAGGTATCCTCCATTCAAACTACTATTGCTTTATCTTCCGTTCTTGGTTGGAAGCTACATCATATGGATGTAAAAACAACATTCTTGAATGGAAAGATTGAATAGGAGGTATTTGTGGAACAACCAGATGGTTTTGTACTGCATAACAAATTCACTCATGTATGCAAGCTAAGGAAGGTCTTGTATGGTCTTAAGTAGGGTCCCAGAGTTTGGTATGACAGGATTGATGGCTTTCTTAAAAGCCCGGGCTTTCAGAAAAGTGATGTTGATGCAAATCTATACTTCAAGGTAAGAGGTAACCAACCTGTTATACTAATCATGTATGTTTATGATCTCTTTCTAATGGGAGATGAAGGGATAATAGCCTGGTGTAAGACGGAGCTAACCTCAAAATTTGAGATGAAAGACTTAGGCTTGATGCATTACTTCCTAGGATTGGAAGTGTGGCAAAGACAAGGCGATATATTTCTGGCACAAGGAAAATACAAAGTGTATGTACTAAATAGATTTGGTATGATGGATTGCAAATTCATGTCTACTTCGATGGTTACCAATTTGAAGAAGCTGCATGATTTTGATACAGATTCAGATTTGGTGGATCCCATCATGTATAGGCAGCTGATTGGATCATTGATGTACACAATCCACACTAGGCCAGATATATGTTATGCAGTGATTGAAATGAGTTAGTCCATGAATAAACTGAGACAGAGACATTGGGTGGTAGAAAAACATATCTTGAGATATCTCAGAGGGACCATTACTTATGGTTAAAGATATACATCCAGTGGTGGTTTATTTCTGCATGGGTATGCAGATGTTGAATGGGCAGGAAGCCCAGTCGATCGGAAGAGTACTTTCAGATACAACTTCAATTTAGGATATGCTATGATCTCTTGGTCAAGATGGAAGCAGGGATCCATTGCATAGAGTACAACAAAGGTCGAGTACATTGCAGCAAGTGATGCTAGAAAGGAAGCAGTATGGCTCAGAAAATTGGTTTCTGGGTTGTTTGGAGACAAGCTCGAGATGACGGTGATTCACTGTGATAATCAAAGTTGCATAAAATTGACAAAGAACCTGGTATTTCATGACAGGTCAAAACATATTGACATGACGTACCACTACATCCAATACTTGGTCCAAAGAAAAACTGTAAAGTTATAGTACATATCCACGAGCGAGCAGGTAGCTGATATCCTGACCAAGCCTCTGACCTCGAGACAATTTGTGCAGCTGAGAGGCAAGATTGGTGTGGTTGAAAATGACTCCCTTGTTGAGAGGGAGTGTTAAATTTTGCAGCATCGACAATCATTCTCCAATGAGAGGCCATATGGGCCACCCTGAGGCTAGCTAGAAAGATTTGGAGAATCAACTAGTCTTGTGAGGTATTGACAAAATCCAGGGGGAACGTACAACCTCTGTGAGTCAAACCAAAAGTCAGGATGAACGATATGCTATGTGAGTCTAATGAAAAATTCAGGGGGAATGTACTACCTCTGTGAGCATAGACAGTCTAGTGAAAAAGTCAAGGGGGACGTACAACCTTTGTGAGCATAGAAAATATAGTGCAAAAGTAAGGGGGAACGTACAACCTCTATGAGCATAGATAGACTATTGAAAAAGTCAGGGGGAATGTACAACCTCTGTAATCCTATTCAAGCCTTGTGAGCCATGAGAACAAGTCAAGGAATCTAGCAAAAGTTAGGTTGAATATAAAATTCCTATGAGCTAGAAATAAATGATATTCCTAATATTGCAAATGATATAAATGTATTGATCTAGTGCGTTGGCACGTGTAACATTATCCACCATGAAGAGAATCTTTAATTGCCTTGTAAAGACTCTAGTTGTAACTGAAGTATCAAGTCTAGTTCTATTTTAGAACTAAAGTGTAATGTTGAGTTGTAACTAAAGTCTTAAGTCTAGTTCTATTTTTGAACTAAAGTGTAATGTTGAGTTGTAACTGAAGTCTCAAGTCTAGTTCTATTTTTGAACTAGAGTATACCAGTCTCAAGTCTAGTTCTAAGTTCGAACTAAAGTATGAAGCTAAGTTATGATTAAAGCATGCAAATAGGTTACTATTTTGAGCCTCTCTTCTTCACCTCTTCAGCCTATATAAGCAGAGGTCGAACCCTTTCTTCAACACAGTTTGATATGCAGGGTAAGGATGAAACAATAAAGAAGCATATCAGTGATAAAAAGGCAGCAAACCAAAGAAGCATATCAATGTTGTATATCAACAATAGAGGATGCATATCAGAGGCGTATATCAACAACATATTAGTGTTGTATATCAATAATAGAAGCAACATATCGAAGGTGTATTTCAGCAAGGTCTCTTGAGTCTTTTTCAGGTCAGAGTCATATTGGAAATCTCTTTAAGAGAAAAACATTAATGGTGGATATTTGTACGTGATCTTACATTATTAATGCAATAAAGGAATATCGTTTGTTGGGGTTTTTCTCCCTGTACAGGGTTTCCCTAGGGTATATGTGTTGTTGATGTGCATGATTACTTATCTACATATTTATTGCTATTCGGTTATGATTTGGTAATGTTGAAGTGTATTAAGCTGAAATCAATGTATTGAAAAAAATAAAAGAATTAATCTGCATAAGAAATCAAGGTCATAATTTAACAAGTACTAGGCATGTGGTATATGATCATTGTCTGCATGCTAGGGTGTAAGGTTTATCCCAAGCCCAGCCTCTTCTCCAATAGTTAAATTTTGTTCCCATTTGTTGCCTAGTTGGTTTAGACCGGCTTTCCATCTTATACCAATCACACCTAAGAGAAAATACAAAAAGAGAGATCGTTCGAACTGAAGGAGATGCCTTCACAAGAAAACGTAAAGCCCATCGATTAATTGGACGGATCGCAAGATATGGAGAACCATTCCACTATTAAACGTTGCGGAGTCTAATTGGGCCTCGGTGGTAGGTTTGGTTCCTTGTTAGAACAGGGGTAGACCCAGGGTTCAACACTTCAACAATGCACCAAAAAAACCCTAACTACCGGCCCTTTCGGTGAAACCTGCAAAGCAGATGAAGTCTCACCCGAGGTAGAGGCAAGGGGGTTTGCAGGACTCGGGTTTATACAACCAATATGGGACATAGATCTATGATTACAACACTCATCAGAGTACTTAGATAATAATATACATTAGTTCACGAGTCTCATTCACATTGCAGATTAACCCTTATTACAGATCAACGTAATAACAATCAGGATCAAGCACTTACAATCACTTAGAACATAACATTAGCTCAGATCTAGCATTTATTCATATTTAATACCATTAAGCACTAATAAACAACATCATATGCATTCATCATACATTATAACAATAGAACTAAGAAAATAAACAACATAATCCACAAAGCACATCAAGACACAGGATATACGTGGTTCACCCCAGTGTGGGGCTACGTCCACCAACGACTTCTTATTATTCTTTATTAGTCTTCAATCTTCTTACATTCGTTCACTCCTCTGCACAAATCCACAGAGCCAAACTCCGTAGAGGACAGGAGATCTACGTACAACGCACCAGATCCTCCTTCCCAAAATCAGGTCAAGGCATAGAGCCAACTCCTTAGTAGCACAGAGCCCTACTTTACACAGTATGTCTGCACAAAGACACTTAAAACCTCTTGAACTAAGCCAAAATTAACACTTACAACATATGGTGCACATAGCCAACTATCATCACCACCTCTTACATCACTTAGCTACTTATTTATACATTTACAAAAAGGCCTAGTCATGGGTAAACCCATGGGCCAACATCCCATAACCTGTTAGATAAACCCTAGTAAACCCTTTGCTAGGTCCACAAGCCCAAAACATGAGTGAGATCCCGTGATCTTAGCTCCGCCTGGGCACTCCATCTTTCACCAGCCTGTCGAAGTCCCAAAAGTGGTCAAACATGACCAATTTTCTCTCAAAACTTGGTCAAAGGCCAACAAGCCCCCAACACTCACTTGTGACTCGTCCTGAGTCACTCAGATCTGGGAAATGATCCTTCAAAGGCCTCAATATTAGTTCGATCTTCCTCGAATTGTTTCTTCGCCAGGGCCTCCTGCTCAGCAAACTCCTAAATCATTTTCTCTGTAACAGGCCCTTCCAGGTATTGTTCCATTGTCATAACCATCTAGTCCAGTTGCGAGCCTTTTCCTTCAATATATTCAAATATCATGCAGTCTTCTTCATGCACTGGTTGTAGTCTCTGTGCAACTTCCATGACTTTTATATGGATGGCAGTAATCTATTTTTGGACTACATGTTTCTCCTATGATCTCTTCATTCGCTCGATTATAGTGAGTAGCTTCATCTGCACATGTAGGGTGGATGTCTGTTGTTGCAGCTTTTGTAGGTATGCTTCTAGTTTCCTCGGCTCCATATATTTTGCGAGGCATTCATAGGTCTACGCACTTCGATCACTCAAATTCTTACAATATGAGGTCAGGGTCCTAATCCTTCCAACTGCGCTCTTGGCAAATTCCTCCCTCTGATCACGCACTTCTTGCGGAGTGCTCGACACTGCTTGAATCTCCAACTCCATTATCCATGCTTGAAGATGTTGAATGGCCTCGGCAAACTTCCCCACTTGCATCTTGACTGACTATAGTTCCTCCTATGCCAATCCTGGCACAGAGAGAAGTGATTTAGTCACTGCTTCTTTGACCACATTCTTTTATGGGAGCAGTTGGTCTTTTTCTTTTTGTATCTTTGCATTGTCCTCCTTAATCATCGCCTAAATTTCATCTTTCTCCTTCTGCACAACTCAAAGTTGCTCTAAGACCTACTCCTTTTMTTTCTTCAAGGCTTTTGTATACTGCTCCTTTTCTTCTTGGACTCGTTGAATTCAAGCCTTTGTTGCATCTTCTAGTCTTCATAATTGGGCGGGCTCATCCCCCAATTCTGTAATCTTCGACGAAGAAGGCGCAGTAGGTACTAYGAGGTTTGAATTGATGGCTTGTTGTATCTCCTTCAGCTCCTTCTCTATTCTTTCATACAACGTCTCCTTCTTTTCTCCATCTTCATCCTGGGCTTACTGGTGCACGTCGTCTTTCTTACTGAGGGTTTCTATGGAGAAACCTTTCTTTTCTTCGATGTTTCAGCCTCGGTAAGGGGATCCTTTGGCAGTGTAACTTCACCTTTTCCTTTTTTTTCTCCTTATTCCCCTCCTCTTACTTTATTTACTCCATCTCCTCCTCCTCCTATGGGTGATTTAGGCCTACTTTCCTCCGAGGCGTTGTCCTCCTCATTAGTCTCTATGTTCTGCACTTCCTCCTTTTTCTTATTTTTCTTCGTGTTGCTTTGCCTGACATACTCAACCTGAGTGACCAAGGGGCTTCCAATGATGTCAGGGTCGGAGAGTCTTGCATCGTCAACCTATACAAGGAACTCTGTCGACCATTCTTTGGTGATCTCCTCCATATCCGCGTCGGCCCAACAACGGAACCATTTGTTGGCAAAGGGGTATACCTAGGGTTCAATGCTTCAACAACGCACCAAAAAAACCCTAACTACTGACCCTTTCGATGACACATGTGAAGAAGATGAAGTATCACCCGAGGTAGAGGAAGGGGGGGTTGCAAGACTTAGGTGTCTACAACCAAGCTGGGACACAGATCTGCGATTACAACACTCAGCAGAGTACTTAGATAACAATATACATTAGTTCATGAGTCTCATTCACATCACAGATTAATCCTTATTACAGATCAACGCAGTAACAATCAGGATCAAGCACTTACAATCACTTAGCACATGGCATTATCTCATATCTAACTTGTATTCATATTTAATACCATTAAACACTAAGCAACAACATCAGATGCATTCATCATACATTATAACAATAACACTAAGCAAATAAACAACATAATCCACATCACACAAAGCACATCAAGACACAGGATATACGTGGTTCACCCCAGTGTGGGGCTACTTCCACCAATGACTTCTTCTTCTTCTTTATTAGTCTTCAATCTTATTACATTTGGTTTCTCCTGTGCACAAATCCACAGAGTCAAACTCCGCAGAGAACAGAATATTTGTGCACAGTGCGCCATATCCTCCTTCCCAAAATTAGGTCAAGGCACAGAGCCAACTCCTTAGTAGCACAGAGCCCTACTTTACATAGTCTATCTGCACAAATCCACTTACAACCTCTTGCACTAACCCAACATTAACACTTACAACATATGGTGCACAAAGCCACTTACAACCTCTTGCACTAACCCAACATTAACACTTACAACATATGGTGCACATAACCAACTATCATCACCACCTCTTACATCGCTTAGATACTTATTTATACATTTACAAAAAGGCCTAATCATGGGTAAACCCATGGTCCGACATCCCATAACCTGTTATATAAACCCTAGTAAACCCTTTTCTGGGTCCATAAGCCCGAAAAATGAGTGAGATCCCGTGATCTTAGCTCCACCAGGGCGCTCCATCTTTGACCAGCCTATCAAAGTCCCAAAAGTGGTCAAACACAACCAATGTTCTCTCAAAAATTGGTCAAGGGCCAACATTCCTACTGTTGAATTAAATGGATTTAGGACCCATCAATAGAACTGGTGCTAGAAGGAGGGCCTGAGATTAAATGGATAAATACACATTCCATATAATATTTCAGACATCCTATAGATTCAAAACAACCCACATGCATGGCTATTCATTCCCAAGACAACCCACACACATTGAGTACTCTTGAAACGAGTAACTCACCCCATCCCAAGGAAGAACACTTGTTCCCCGATATACCTTACGCTCTTCCTCACGAGGAATTAAATCAATTTAGAAGAATAACAAGAGCATATGCGTGACAGATTGGTGTGTTGTCCTTAGCTCTGATACTTCCTCGAAGAAAAAAAATAAGCAAACCAGTGGTCGACACCCTCGACCAGGTTTTTGTGCACACAGTAGAAGACCTAATAGATTTTTCAATCACCAAAATCTATCATCCTCTTAATCTAATCCCTGAAATGCCAGCCGACGACATCTCTGAGCCGGATGATTTTTCGAAAGAGGAAGAGTTTAACTCAGGATCCGAAGATATGGAAGAAAATAATGACCATGATGAAGAAAGGGGAAACCCACCTTAAAAAAATCAACCTTGGTTGGCCAGAGACACTTTGGCCATCCCAGTGCGAGTCCATAACCTTCCCTGACATCTAGAGAAGTTACTTCCTAAATTTGACCCTAAAACCTCAGGACTACCTGAAGATCATATCAAGAAATTCATACTGGACATCATGCTTATGAATGTCCAACATGAAGATGTAGTGTGCAAGTTGTTCCCCTACACTTTTAAGAATTCAGCTTCCATGTGGTGTTTTAACTTACCTATAGGATCCATAACTAGTTGGACGAAGTTTCAAAAGGATTTTTTAGATAAATTTGCAGAAGAGACTACTACAAGAGCTTTGATGGTTGATTTGTTTACCGCCACCATGAGCTCGAAGGAAAGGGTAAAATATTTTAATCAAATATTTACCACCATCTTAAACAAATTACAGCCCGAAACTAAACCTACTCAGGAGTTGCAAATCGAAGTATACGCTAATTCTCTCCCAGCTTCTATTTCCATGTTTGTGAAGAGGGTTGCCAAACTAACCCTAGCTGAGAATTTTGAAGAAGCCAAAATGATAGAGTTCCAAATGAAAGGGTGTAAAGAAGACCAGGTCTCATTGGTTAAGAAAGAAGTTCAACCTCCTCCCAGGAGAGGGCTCTTGTTAACTAGAACCACGAGGAAACAAACAAAACAAGGTCCTGAAAAGGGTAATGGATACATAGAAGACCTACAACACATGGTTAAGAACTTATCAAATGAAATCATAGACATGAAAAGAAGTGCAGGGGAGGGAAACCAAGGCCAAAGGCCATGTAAGCCTTTCTTTAAAAGGAACCCATCATTCAAATCAATTGAACCTCCCCCATCTAACTTAAATATCGATCTGGGAAATGTAGCATCTGATTTTTTCTATACTTATCACCAGGAAAACCACTCTAAAACAAACTTCCCTCAATGGGTGCATGCCATGAATTTGATGGCCAACTGATTTCTAGACGAAGTCTTCTTGATTGAACAATCAAGTGGTTCAGTTATGAATGTTGTTGATCAGGAATAGATTGATCCACTAGAAGATACAACCATGCTGATATGGGATCCTGACCTAATTATGCCTTCCGATGACCTATTTGGGTTTCAAGAACCACCCGCAGAGGTCTCAGTGGTGCAAACGCAAAGTAAAGGCCAACCCATCTCAAATCACCTTACTACTACCCAAACTTCGGGAGGAAGTTCAACTATCGATCACCCAAAAGCACCTTTTTCTCCTTGTAAGAACCCTATAAGCATCCATACCCGAGAATCACCCAAGCTAGATTAAAATGTAGTAGAAGATTTGAAGAAGTTGAAGGCTAATATTTCAGTTATGGACATATGTAGAATCCCTCAGCAAAAATACTTCCCGTTACAATCTTTGAAATCAATAGAGAATCATACAAAAAGAAACAATCAGGGAAGAAATCTAACTCCCAGAGATCTAGTAAATAAACCAACTGTGAACGCTTTTTCTGAAGATAAAAAGGGAAAACCTTTTGTTCCACCGTTCCTATTAACATTTGAAGTCTTCAACATAAACCTCCATAATTGTTTGGTCGATTAAGGAGAATCCTCTAATGTTATGCCACTGTCTGTTTGCAAAAAACTAAACACGGTCCCTCTCAAAAGTGACAAACATGTAATACAACTAGACAGAACCTAGGTCAAGGTCATGGGAGAATTCAAAGATGTGATGATCAGAATAGTGACACATCCTAAATTTGTGCAAGTGATTGACGTCATTGTAGTGAATATCCCAGAAGATTACAGGTTATTATTAAGTCAATATTTGTCTGAGAAGTTAAACAGATACTTTAGTACAAAATGGGCACACCTTTGGCTACCATTAAAGGGACACAAAAATATGATCATAATTTATAGGGAAAGATATCTGAAACATACCGTCACTGATATAGAAACCCTAAATGAACCCTCATCAACAGATTTCCCTATGTTAGGAAATTATTCCTATGATTCCTACTTCATGAACTTCTCCCTTCTCTCATCTGATGTCCCTCTCACTCAGAACTCCGAAATTATTTTTCAAGAGGAGTTGTCGACAATGACAAAATAAACCCTCTTTTACCAAGAACCTGCGCTAGAAATCACAGAACTAGCAGGAGGAAACAAGGAAAATAATAGGGAAGGGGACGTTGATACATGTTTCCCACAATTTTGGACCCTATAATTTGATGGGTCTAAATCGCAAGAAGGGTCAGAAGCAGGGTGTATCCTCATTAATCTGAAAGGAAAACGACATTTCTTGTCTTATAGACTAGAATTCGAATGCACGAATAACACTGCCGAGTATGAAGCCATAGTACATGGGATAAAGAAATCCATAGACTTAAACATCAAAGAATTGAAGGTTTTCAAAGATTCTAAAATCATTTTCATACAAATAAGGAATACTATACATTGCATTTCCCCACACCTGAAGAATTACCAACAGGAAATGCACAGGCTAATAGAGTATTTTGAAGTTTTCAACATTACACCGATTCCTAGAGTGAAAAACACTCTTGTTGATTCTTTGTCCACCACTGCCTCAAGGCTTTCACCTCTAGAGTATTATGAATCCTCTCGGTTCACTGTAGAACTTCTCTACAAACCCTCAATACCCAACAATATTTCTAATTGGAAGGTCTTTGAAGGAGATGAACAGATCATAAACTTTCTGACTAACCAAGATAATTTCAAAGACTTGGCTATTGACAATGAAGTATTCCAGGAAAAATCAACAGAAATTGATCCTCGGACAGGTCAACCAAATGAAAAATCGAGGTCTCACACAATCCCGAAGGGGATAGCTAATTTAGAAAACCTTTTTTGACTTGAAAGAAATATTTAAAAGGTCAAAAAATGCGAAGACCGGTAGTTCATGTCCCATGCATGAAACCATAAATCTCGGAACCCCAGAAAACCCAAAAAAACGTAAACCTTGGAAAAACCATATCTAAAGAGGAAAGAAAGGCCTATCTCAAACTTTTCAGACAATACCAGGATGTCTTTGTGTGGTCCTACCGAGTTTTGAAAACTTATGATACCCGTATCATTCAACACATTATCCCGTTAAAACTTGAAGTGAAACCCTTCCAACAAAAGCTCTGAAAGTATCACCCTTCCCTAGAGCCTCTCATGTGTCAAGAGTTAAATAAATTGTTAGATGCCAAAATTATCTTCCAGGTTAGACACTTTGCATGGGTATATAATTTAGTTCACGTGAGGAAAAATTCTAGCGAAATTTTCCTATGTGTAGATTTCAGAAACCTCAACAGAGCTTCAGAAAAGGACAACTACCCAGTCCCACCAATGGAGAATCTCTTGCAGACCATGTCTGGCTCTGAGATTTTCTCCCTACTAGATAGTTTCTCGGGTTACAACCAAGTTCTGGTTTCAGAGGAAGATCGTTTAAAAACTACCTTCTGAACCAAGTGGGGAACTTTTGCTTATAAACACATGCCCTCTAGGTTAATCAATGCAGGAGAAACCTTCCAGAGGACTATGGACGTATCATTTCGGGGACTAATCAACAAGTTTTTAGTAGTGTACTTGGACGACGTGACTGTGTATTCAAAGAATAGAGAAGAACATATCCAACACTTAACCCAGATTTTCGAAAGGTGTAGGAAATGTGGCATATCCTGAAACCCTAAGAAAACTATTTTCGGTGTCGAAGAAGGCAAGTTGTTAGGCCACATCATATCTCAAGCAGGCATTCGCATAGACCCAGAAAGAATTAAGGCTATATCTTATCTTCCATTGCCTCACAACAAGAAGGCTATGCAGTCATTCTTCGAGAAAATCAATTTTGTGAGGAAATTCACTCCCGATTTCGCGGAGACTATAAAACCCCTACAAAAAATGATTCATAAGGATGTTGAGTTTAAGTGGGATGATGAACAGAAGAAGGATTTCAACAATATTAAAACGACAATCTCTCAAGCCCCAGTGCTGCGAAGTCCCGATTTCAACAAATATTTCTTCCTCTATACATTCGCTTCCGACCAATCGTTAGCCGCAGTACTAACTCAGGTGGATGATGACAAAAATGAAGCCCTGGTATCATTCATGAGCACTAACGTCCAAGGTACCGAACTAAATTACCCTGCTATAGATAAACAGGCTTATGAGGTTTATAAAACAGTGAAACATTTCATATCTTACATCCTCAAGAACCATACCAAAGTAATCATGCCTCACCCTGCAGTCTGATCCCTATTTACTCAACAGGAGATGGGGGAAAGAAGAGAAAATTGGATGGCAGTAGTTTAGGAATTTGATATAGATATAAAACCTTCTAATATATTCAAAGGACAAGGGTTATGAAAACTGGAAGCTAAAGCTCAAGACCAAATAAATGAATACCCCAGATGGGAGAATGAAATGGCATTATGGTGTGGTGAAGCTTCATACATTTCCCTAAGACAAGAGTCTTGGTAAGATAAACCGAATTATCTCCTACACCATGGGACTTGTCCAGAATACCTCAACCCTAGGGAAAGGAGAGCTCTCAAGTTAAAGTCTGCACAATATCGCCTCATAAATTCGGTACTTTTCAGGTTAATTATGATGGGGTACATTTAAGATGCCTCGAACGTGAAGATGCAGACAAAGTGTTGAAGGAGCTCCATGATGGCCCTGTCGGTGGAGATTTTGCAGGAAACACCACCTCTCATAAGATACTAAGAGTTGGTTATTATTGGCACACTTTATTCAAATATGCTCACACATATGCTAGAAACTGTAAAAATTGTCAAATAAGCATTGGGAGAGAGAAGAGAGCAGCGGTCGCACTCCAACCAATGACCGTTTCTAGGCCTTTTAAGCAATGGGGGTTAGATATCATAGGAGAAATTACACCAAGTTCTTCAAAACAACATAAGTACATACTTACTTCCACTAATTACTTCACAAAATGGGCATAGGCCATCCCTCTGACTCATGTAAACGATAAGGTGGTAATCCAATTCATAGAACAACAACTAATCACAAGGTTTGGTGTCCCTTTTGTTCTTGTTTTTTATAATGCAACTTATTTTTCTTCCACCTTATTAACAGATTTTTCCCTAGACAAAGGAATCATAATTAGATACTTTGTGAACTATTGTCCATAGGGAAACAAAGTGGCAGAATCAACTAATAAGAATCTAGTGAGGATATTGAAGAAAACGGTTGTAGACAACCAGAGGAATTGGCATAATCTACTCCATAACACTTTATGGGAAGATAGATTTAAACCCAAGGAATCTATAGGGAATTCCCCATACTTTCTAGTATACGGACAGGAATCCATTCTCCCAAACAGACTATATATTCCCTCTCTTCAACTTGCTCAGGAGTCCAGGGGGCATCCCTCATCAATCTTACAACAAAGAATTGACACCCTGCTCATGTTAGAAGAAGAAATGGAGAACGCTAAATAAAAATTCATATCCCACCAGCAGATAGTTAAAAGATGGTTTGATAAGCATAAGGCTAAAGAGAAGAATTTTGAAGTAAGAGACCTAGTCATGAAGTGGGACATAGAAAACGAGCCTAAAGGCAAACATTCTAAGTTTCGGAACCTATGGATCAGAAATTTCCAGGTGGCTGAGAAGATTGGGTTAGGCACGTATCGACTACAGAATCTGAGGGGAGAATCTAACGCTTTCCCAGTAAATGGCCAATCCCTTAAACAATATCTTCATTTAAAAAAAAAAATGTTTTTGTTTACTTTTGATGCTTCCATTTATCTTTTGCATTTATACCTTTTGTTTTGTCTTTTGCGATCATGATTCTGAGATTTTGAAAGGTTGTGTTTAGAGAAACAATGGTTGACCTCAAATCATGTGACATAGAAAACTCTCTTCCTAACTCGTCGCTCAGATACAAACACGAGAAACAATGGGGAACCTGCAGTTGTTTCAAGGGATTTTCCATCTAACTTGCGCAAAGGAACAACTTTGGAGAAATGTGGAAATGTCTGCTTAGAGGTTTGGTAAGAATTTAAGGGAAATAAGGAAAGCTGGGAAGGACTACATGCACCTCATAGACAGAGCTAGTAAGCTTCACCTTAATCACCTCATATTTTTGCAAATAACAAACGTCCTCTCCCTCTCGCTCAGGGCATTCTGCCAAAATAAAGTCAACTATATCAAATGAACGCATAGTAGGAGATGGTATGAAGATATCTCCGTCGGGGATATGGATTCTCTCTAGAAGTGGAGAAATATCTATGATGATGGGGTGACTCTGTCGGGGCTATGGATGCTCGCTGACAGCGGAGCAACACCATAGAAAATCAATGAAGGTAACAAAATGGACTAGTGCCTGTGAATGATTTACTAAGACTCTTGTCAAAAGAGGGAATGGGTCAAGGTCATAGGAAACGAAGGAGGAATAAAGGTTGAAAACCCCACAGGTAGACCTGGAGGCATCAACCAGAGAATTTCAAATGCAAGGGTAAAAGAGGCTCTGATTTAAAACCAGTAAGTTCTCCACCATCTTTTGCATCAGTCGAGCCCGAAGAAGGAACAAAGATTTTTCTTTTGCATAGTAAGTCGCCACTTGTTGAGCACTCAACACACCTTAAAAGCCTATGTCAAATATTACTTTTTTGGGCACCACTTGAACTTTTGCACTGTCTAATTCGACTTCATTGTGAACAAAGTTGCCTTTTCTTATCATATTGACTCTCATTAAGCCTTTCAAAGTTTGCTTGAATCTATGAACACCCATGACTTAAACGGATTAAATTTTAAATAAAGAATCAATAGCCAAAACATTTCACCCGATGTGCCCAAATTCGACATCGGAAGGAATTAAAAGATAAAATAAAATCACTCAAAAGACCGCAGTCGTCGAGCGTCGATCTTCACTGGCATCGGCAAAAGGAAGTTTTCTTTTGCAACAAGCATCACACAAGGATATCACCGATGACCAATCCCCTTTTGACATTGGTAAAAGGCGAAGAGAGTAAACGCTAACAAAGAAAGAAATGATATCGTCGATAGCCGATAATCGATTCACTTAGCAAAATCAGAGAAGACCAAATCATGACGAACATTCAGACCACGCTAAATTTTTTCTCCGATTTCTGACTTCTGAAACGTTTCAACATCAGGATTTTTGAGGACACTAACCCAAAGGAAAATACATGATAGGTTTACCCCCGATCGTCAATCCCCAATACTTTTTCGGCATCGGCAATCCCAAGCTTAGTTTAAGAACACACAACTTGAAGAAAGTTCTGACTCCAACTAATACTCATGAGTTAAGTCACCATCTTCCATCACCACGTGTCCGAATCTAGTTCCGCCATGTCAGCACCATATGACAAAATCGATCGGCGTCAGAGGTTTTTCGAAAAATAATATCAATGAAAACACCCGTAACATATTTTTGATCCCCGATATGCCCACTAGGAAAGCGACATGATGGGACATTTTAGCGCTAGATACATTTTTATCTGGAGCATTTAAGGGACTAATTAATTCCAAATCTTGCATTAGTTGCTAATTCGTGTGTGAATAAAAAGGACCGTTTGAATTTATCAATAGAATGCATCACCCTCCGCACCTCCGCCATCAACCCACGATGAATTAAATTACAGATATTCAGCGGTAGATTTGTTTGAATTTCGCTCATCACTTGAATTAATTAGTTGATATGACCGGTAAGTTCTCACTGTTAAACTCTCTTGGTCTAGTGTAAACGATACCATTCTACATGAAAAGGAGTTTCAAAGCATCCAAAGGAATGAGACGAGCAATTCAAAAGCTTCCAAGACCCCTTTGAGTATCAAACTACAAAGTTTAGCAAGTGTTACAGGTATGTACCAGTATGGATTTTCTATGTTTTCACTTCATATATACATTAATACCCAATGTCACTCTGTGCATAGGCCCTAAAGGATTTTATTTTGATTTGCAGGAACAATGCCTCCAAGAAATCCAAACACTAGGCAATCACCGAGAGAACCTAAGCTAAAGCAACCAGAGGTGGGAGAAGTCTCGTCCCCAGGGCTAGCAAAACAATTAGAATTTGCTCCAAGGCTGGACCCAGTCATCAGAACATCCACCAAGAATATTTTCACTCAACCTACGGCCTTTGGAGACACAGAGGCAAACATAGAGGGAATTCGGTACTCCCGCATTGGCGATAACTCTCCCGCATTGGCGATAACTCTCACGTATTGGTGATAACTCTTCAAGAAGATTAGTCGAGAAGAATTCTCGGAATATATCCCACACAATGACCCTGATATGAGAAAGCTCGACGATGAAGTTTTTCCGAACATCCGATGGTCGTACCTACACATGGTAGCAAGAATAACCCCGATGTTCCCCTGTATAGAACTACTGCAATGGTTCATCGGTCACATGGACACACAAAAGTGCATGATCAACGACGACAATGCCAAGTATGTCGGGGTTTTCCTTCCGGTAGAGGTGCATAATTATTACAAGCTTAGAGACCCGGAAGAGCGACTGAACATCGATTTCGTCGTCAACTTTTATGAGCACCGTGACATTGGTCAGGTGATGGCGTCGTGGTGGAGAGAGGATAAAAAATACACCAATCAAACCTTCGGCTGGTACCAAACGACCAACGTAAGAGATTCGTATATCTATCTAATGGCGGTCATCTATCGGTTGTATGGGGAGAAAGATTGTTCCAGGTTTTTAGAGGCTTGGATGCCTCTAGCTTACACTGTAGCCATTTTTGGGAGAGGTTTTGACTGGGGTGCCATCATTTCCAAGTAGCTGAGTATTTGCATACAACAGGCTCAAATGTCGAAAGAAGGAGAGATTCCATCCTTCTACATGGCTTCATATTTATTGGACATCATCTGCGCCATAAAAAAATTTCCCAGAATGAACTTAAGTTGGCATGTCTCGGAACTCCTGGTCCATGTATATTTCAGCTTCTTATGGGAGAACAGGTACAAAAAATCCTACTCCTTCATCTGCGATGAATTCATTGCACGCATTCATTTCATTATTTTCAAGAAAGAGTGTCCAAGACTATCGGTTGTGGCCAAAAAGATGATATCAAAGGTTGGCCACTGGTATATGGATGAGCGCGATACCTATATCATGGATTTTGGGGCCACTGAGGCACCACACCTTTTACCTGTGCATGTTCCTGATTGACTAGTGGTAGGGGAGATATGCTACCAAACTATCCTACAAGGCTACAATGCTACCCTGGTGAAAGACAAGAAACAAGATTTATACCTTATGGATTCCATATAGGTTTCTACCTGGTAAAATACACTTCCCACGCTAAGCAAGAAGGACTGAGTCAATTAGAGTTCTGATTCCAGACTGGACATTTTTGCAAACATGACCTAAAAGGTCTAGTCCTAAAACATGTGTCTCAAGTGTCGTCCTACTGGCCATACGTCCACGACAAATTTGAAGACGAGGTCTTCATGGAAAATGTTCATGATTTGGATGAAGTTGTGGCAAGGATGGTAGACCCTAAGATGACTAGGTTCAGAGCCATGAGCCTGGATGAACAAACAGTGGTCCTAGAACAATCAGGTCAAGAGGCCCTCAGAGACAAAGAAGAAATGTTAGCGGCCGAAGTAGCAGAAACTCCCCGGGTAACTCCGGTGAAAGATAGAAGTTCCCCCAAGGCTCAAGACACGTGGGAGAGGGGGTTACTCATGTTTGAACATGCACATCGGATAATTGATCAGCTGTAAAATGACCTGGACATCATAAATATGCCAAGGCTACCTACCGACAACCCGGATGAGAGCCAAATGGGACCAAGTGACCCTAATTTCCTAGACTTTGATGAAATTGTTGGGTTAGATGACCATGAATTCACAATGCCACTGGATGGATCGCCGACAAGCGTTTTGGCTCAGCCTGAAACCATCGAAGCATCACAGAGGATCGGTGCATCAAACCCCTTAAGTGAGCTGATAAAGATATATGACAATGATGAAAGCCCAAAGGTATCTCTTGGGACCCCTGTGCATATCGAAGAAGAAAAGGGACTGAAGAAGACATATTCTCTTGTTCCTGATGCCCAAAGTCAGGATGTCCCACATAAATAAAAATAAGTCGAGAGTGTCCTAGACACTAATCTGCCTGATGCATCGGAGACCCGAGCAGACAGTATGAAGGATGAGTTAGGGTTAGACGACCTAAAGGAAGGATCCTCGTAGTGGGAAATCGGTGTTTCAACGACCGATGAACAAGTAATTATTGAGTCTATCGCCGATTCATCTATTTCAATCGGTACTCAAAACCCCAATGAGTGATAGACAAAAGTCGTTCCTTCAAAGAACAGGGAGGAAACTCAAGAACCCAGTCTGGAACAAGTATACACCATTGAAAGTCTGGGAAACACACTCACATAGGGGGATCAACAGATTCTCGAACCCGTGGACGAAGTAGCTGACATACATGCCATTATCCATAGCTTATGATCGAAAAATGAAGGCTATTGTCCAGAGAACCACCAATAAGAGGAGGATCACCTTATATTTCTCCATCCTCATCACTACAGAGGAACATCTGATCAATAAAGAACATGCTAAGACATCCGAACTCATTGACGCAGGGATGGCAATCACAGATGCCACCCTGGATAGGGCTAAAAGAGATGAAAAGGAGCTAGTTGTTGCTTTAAATGAATTGGAACATTTGCACCACTTGGTGAAGTATTACCAGAACACCACACAGGTCGTGGTGTACCTAAGGAATGAATTCAAGGAGGCCTACAAAAAGTTCACATATGAACGACACCTATTCACTACAAGGATAGCCAAGCTCCAGGAATACACCCTCATGGCACTTGCGATGTGAAAATATATGGAGCAGTGGTACAAGAAATCACAACAAGCCATAGAGAGAGTCCACTAAATTGGTGCAGTCCAACAGGGCCAAGATAAAGAAGAACACGACATTTGGGTGTTGAACGAAAGCAGTCTTGATCGCCTAAGGAAATCGACTGAGTATTGGGAAAAAATGGCTCAGGAACCTCACCGAGAAATCCAAGAGAAATGGGTCAAGTGGAATAAAAAATAGATCAAGATCAATCAGGTGATGAAAGACATCGGACTCCCCGATTTTAGCACACCCGATGACTTCAACGACTTGCGCGACATAGTCAAATCTCACACCAAGAAAGATTCATCATGGGCCGAAGAAATAGCAAAGGTGACAGACACAACGCTAGGTCAAGTGTGACAATTTATGGAACACCCGATCAAAGCTCGGGCTATGCTACAATAATTAAGTGCCAGTCTAGTCAAGTATTGGGCACATACAGTAGAGATAAGAGAGATTTGTGCGACCCCGGTGGAACAACACATATTCCCATATGCCCACACCTGCAAGGATTTGTTCATAAAGTGCTTAGAGTATGAGAAGAATCACCCTTTTAAGTGATATCTTGAGATGACTCTTAGACAAACTATTAGGAGAGAACGCCACGTGGCAAATTTTATTTTACTTATCTGCACTTTAGACATTATTTTTAATTAATTTTATGTTATAAATAAGAGCATCGACTGATTAGCCAAAGGTTGATGGTTGTTGCAAGAAACTGTCATTTTGGTTTTGTTAAGAACTATTTCGGAGCTGCCTTTAATTGAGAAGTCCTTCTAGACTAGAGACAAGTTTATGTTTTCATCAAATGCGTGTACGATTGGATGTGGAGAAGAACTATTTTCTATTCTGTCTCATGAATGGATGCAATAACAAGTAAGAGATCTTAAATCTATTGATAAGTTATCTGATGAAATGTTTTACAGTTCTTTCTTTGATGATAAAAATGAATCTTTGTGTTAATAAGTGATTGATGATTAGATTTGAGTGAATTATTTTACTTGTCGTCGTTCATCACATGCATTTTTTCTTCTGATAATTTGTATCTCAGTAAGTAATTGGAATATTCACGTGGTTAACGTATTAGTATTAGGCCCGTGATATACGATCATTGTCTACATGCTAGGGTGTAAGTGTTATCTCAAGCCTAGCCTCTTCTCCAATAGTTAAAGTTTGTTCCCATTTTTTGCCTAGTTGGTTTATACCGTCTTTCCATCTTATACCAGTCACACCTAAGAGAAAATACAAAAAGAGAAAATGTCTGAACTGAAGAAGAGGCCTTCATAAGAAAATGTAAAGCCCATCAATTAATTGACCGAATCGCAAGATCTAGAGAACCATTCCACTATTAAACGGTGCAGAGTCTAATTGGGTCTCGGTGGTTGGTTTGGTTCCTACTGTTGAATTAAAGGTATTTAGAACCCATCAACATAGTGCACATGACCCTCTTTAACTCTGTGAAGGCTTTCTCAACAACATGTGTCCAATGAAATGCATTCTTCTTAAGGAGATCGATCAAGGGCTTAGAAATTTTTCCATAATGGTGGAAAATTTTCTTGTAATATCCTGTGAGACCAAGAAAACCCCTTAGGAGTTTTAAGGTAATGGGTCATGGCCACTCTTGCATAGCTTGTATCCTTTTGGGGTCCACTTTTACGCCTTTGTGACTGACAATGTGTCGCAAGTATTCCACTTTGCTAGCTCCAAATGAACATTTGGTCTTTTTGAAAAACAATTGGTTTTCCTGCAACAAGTAAAGGACTTTGTCCACATGAAGAAGGTGGTTATTCCAAGTATGGTTGTAAATGAGAATGCAATTAAAGAAAACCAAGAAAAAATTCCAAAGGTAAGGTTTAAATAGTTTATTCATGAGACTTTGAAAGGTGGATGGGGCATGGAAAAGGCCAAAAGGAATGACCAAGAATTCATAATGTCCTTCATGAGTTATGAAAGTAGTCTTCGAAATATATGACTCATTCATCTGGATCTGGTAATAGCGGAGAGAAGGTCTAATTTGGTGAATACAAAGGCACTGTTATCCCCTATCCTAGGGATAACTATGGAGATTATGTCTTGAGGCCCACAGATCCTAGACATGGAGTACCAAGAGCCATATGACTTGAGCTTGGCCCTGGAGGGCCCATCTTTTCTTCAATGTGTCATATCTATCAGTAGCAACAACATCCATCCCATTGGCCTGATCCTAAAGTAGTAGTGGGTCTTGCTCCATGAGGTAATGAGTCCATGTATCATGGTATGTGTCACTTTGATTTTTGAAGAATTTGAATATGTGCACTGAAATATCTTTTGTTTCATGATGTTTGCTTGGAAATTATGCTCTTTAACTTGTCTATTCTCGGGGGGGACGACAGAGTTCCCTAGTAAGTTGGTTCCCTTAGGAATGATTTTCCATTGGGTGGGTCTATTTAAGTTCATCGTCCATTCCTTCCATACTTACCACTTTTCATCATTGTCCCTCTCATCTTTCCCCTACCTTGGTTCGAGCATTGGGTTTTCCAAGCTAATAAGGGTTGTACCTTTCCTTGTGGGAAAAAGGGGCTAAAGGCCCAGAGGGTAAAAGTAGCTGGAAAAAGTTAAAATCCAAAATGAAACCTTGAGATGCTTCGCCCAAGGATTCCTTAGAAAGAAATAGATATCTTCTCAACAAGAAAAGGGAACTCCTAAAATAAAATAAAACTCAAGGTCTAGTTGGTGGATAGGAGGTCTCATAATGAGCTAACCAATTAGGTCAATGGGCATGTAACAATATGACATTTCCATTCATTTGGTAACCAAACCAGGGTAGTGGCTCTTGGTGGCATAGCCAAGAGAAAGGGGGTCTCATCACGAGCCAACCTTCTCATTTCCATGAAATGCTTGTGGGTAACGTTGTCACCAATGGTCACCACGCTAGGACAGTGTCCTCCAACTATTCTCTTGAAAATAAAAAGCAATAATACAAAGAGTAAAAGGCATTGAATGGGATAGGAAACAATGGCATCCATGACAAGGTGCATCTCTCCCTCTATAGAGGCACCCACAGGTAAGATCTACACTTCAATGTTATCACTGCACCCCTTGCCCAAACATTCCCTACACCATCACATGCAACTACATGACCTATATTGGTCTTCACTTGGGAAACACCCCAAACCTGAGGAGGATTATCCTAATAGTACATCCTGAGACCCTCTCCAAACTTGGCTCGTTAAACTGCATAACTTCTTTGAGCATTTGTCCGGGTAAAGGGGGGTTTGATGCACATGTTTGGGTAATTTGATTATTAGACGTGATTGAAATTGTTATGATCCTTGTGACTTATGAGCCCATGGAGGGAATACTTGTTGTTGTTGCAGGACCATGCCTAACGGACAGTTACATATGGGGAGATGATTAGTTCAAACCTCCATGGGGATAAAATCCCACTAGATGGATGATGTGACCCTAGCCAAGGGTAGAGGGACACCAAAGGCTTGCACCAGAGAAAAAGAAGGATGTTCCACTAGAGACACTTTGGCAGGCCTGAACCTAGGAGGTTCTTTCTCTTCCACCATGACGTTGGCCCTTGAAGGCCCCTGGCATCATCATATTGAGCCTTGATGTCATCTAGTTAGGGTGTTAGCATGAGAACAACTTGGTTTTCACGTGTGGTAGATTTTGAGGCCTTTTGAGGCCTAACGTTCCATGATGGGGCCTAATGTCACCCTAAGATTGGCACGATGTCATCCCTAAAGACAAATTAGGGTTTTAAATTGCTAATTTTATGTAGAACTGGATTTTTGATGTAAATTGGCCATGTCGGCCTTTTTTTACCTAAATTGTAATTAAAGTTCATGATTATTGTATAAATAAGGGATAAATCTCTTATATTTTTCATCATCTTTCACTCACACAATTGTGAGGTCTGAAATTAGGCCCTCTTTAAGGGTACTTAGCTGAAATTAAGTGGTGTGCAACTTCTTGGAGAGGCTATTCTTGGTGTATTTTGGTATTTTCATGGTGGAAAGTCTTCAACTAGGGTTCTTTGGCTAGATTATTCTTGATGAAGTAAGTAAAATTTTCAATTCTTCGTTTATTTTGAATGGTTATGGTACATTTACTTGTTTATTTCTAAGATTATGAAATTGCTAGTTTGAAACCCTAGGGGAGAAGCACATGTTATTGTCCTTTTCTTTATAATTTTCCACCTACTTGATTTTGTTAGGAAACATCTATTTGGAAGAATATACTAGATCCCTACCTTTGTAGCACTCTAGTAGCATTGCTTCATTAGCTTCACATATTTTATTTCAAGCTTGATCTAAAGAAGAAGGAAATTGCTAGGGCCAAGGGTTACCTACTTTCTAGCATTTTTTCCTTCTAGGGTTTTAGATATTGAGGCCTTAGGTTACTAACACCTCAACCATCTCACCCATCCCTTTAGATTCCCTATTATCATTTTTTGTTCTCCTCTAAGAATTTTCGCTGCAAACTTTGACTCCATTACCCTAAAAGGCACTAGTGCACTCCTTGCAAGTGATTGATTGACCAAACAAACTCTTAAACCATTTTCCCTAAGACTTTTACTAACCTTTACTAACTCTAAATAAGACTAACTCACTAACTAATTTGTTTTTGTTGAAAAATATTTCTACAACCATCTATAACAACAACAAATCCATCCTAAAAGAAATATTAAAAGTTTATTATACATTGCCTTTATTGCTTCCAACATCTATTATCATTCTGTCAATTTTAAGCTATTATTTCTTTTCATTCTTGAGGCATTATTGAGGCATAATTATGTAGTTGTTGCTAAATATACATTGTTGTTACAAATATTTGTATTGCTTCAGTTTTATATCAGCTTGTTCATTTTCCCAAAAGTCTATGGTTTTATGAAGCATTGACATCCTATGGTACTTGAAAATAGCATATCTTTTCTTGTTGTCTTGTTCTGGGCAGGTACACTTAAATATTATTTTACTTGATCTCATTAAAACCTTGGGACCTTTGATCAAAGTGACCTGTGAGAGGGGTGAGACTTTCTTACTACTTTCACCTTAGCCTTCTCAAACCCCCAGGTCATTGGGGACATCTCTCCTGGGGTACTACTCCTAAATAGAAATAGGTGTCTTATTAAGGTGATAGTGATAGGAAATCCTCCCTGTTACGCCAATTTAGTATTCACTTGCCTTTGGCTTTGGGCAAGTACAAATTGCGCGATAACAGACACCTTGGAGTTCATCCAATAGATCATCAATGACAAGAATGGGAAACTTATCTTTGATGGTCATTTTATTCAGGGCACATGTGCCAAGTACCTTATTTATTTAATACCATCACCATTGGTGAAGAATATGGGTTGGTACTAGGGAGAATTACACTCGCTTCTAGTAATTATTGTACCATCTTTTATATTTCATTTTTTTTAGAAAATAGATATCTATAGGGACATACATTGGGGGGTTCACTGCTAGGAAGGAGAGGGATGTTATGATCATGCTCACCCCTGGAAGGAGGTAAGGTTGTGGTAACCTCAAAGACCGTGGGGTACTTGTCCAAGATGAGTTGGATGTTAGGAGGAACTACGTGAGAGCCATGCTCAATAACATGGATGACATTCAATTGAGCAATCACACCATGGTCGCATTTATTCAACAATTTTTCCATCTTGTGAGAGCTAATGATTTCAGGAGAGCCCACTTGGAGACCTCAAAAGGTATAGGGGTGAGCATCTTGGGTGAAGCTCATATATAATTCTTGATAATATATTGTGATTGGCCCCAAATGTGAATCCATTCCACTCCTAATACAATATCACAACCACCCATGGCAATATAGAACATTAGATTTTTTAGATAATAATCACCCATTTGGAGTTTGACATTCTCACAATGCCCCCCACACTTCATAGTACCACCATTAGCGATGAGGATTTGAAAATTAGAAAAATGGCGGACAAAGCAATGGATCTCATCAGCAAGCCTATGATGAATAAAGTTATGGGTGCTACCACTATCAATCAATACCACCACCAACCTATGTTTGATATAGCCCTTGATCTTCAATGTTTGCAGGGCCGAAATACCTGAGAGTGCATGAAGCGATATGACGGGTTCCTTTGTTTCCATGGGGGTTACAACTGGAGCTTCAACATGATCACTTGGTTGAGCCTCCTATGGTTTAGGAGCCTCATCTGATGGGATGTCTTCATAGGGAGAGAAATTTGATGCATCAATCTTGAAAAAATTTTGTTCTCTACATTTATTCCCTGGGAATACTTTTCATCACAATAGTAGAAAATTCCTTTCTTGCGACGTTCTACCATTTCTGTTGGAGATACCTTTTGGACCTTCAATGTTTGTGTCAAAGTTGGGTGATCCCCAAGGTGAGGACAGGTGATAACTATAGCCTTCATGGGTGGGGCCTAAAGGATGGTCTTGGCTTATGTTGCTAATTGACATGCCTACAACCAGATAGTAGGATGATGCATGTTCACATGAGCCTGGATGGCTTCCTTTAAGACATTGATAAAACATTCAAGGTAAAATGCATTAGATAAGCTCTCAGTACTGATAGCCAACTATTCAAATGTCGTGATGAAATCTGTGACTGATCCAGTTTGGCGCAGATTGGTGAGCCTACCAAAAAAATGTGATTCCCTATAAAAAAGGGCACAAACTGCTTTAGTGAACATGTTCCAAGTGGGTATTCCTGGATAAAATTTTGTATGCCACTATCACCACTACCATCATTCTTGATCTAGGTACAAAACCCCTACATGGATTTTGGTCTCATCATCCCAAATATTATGGATGGAGAAGTATTGATCCATTTGAGAGACCCACCATGTTGGGTTGCATCCATCAAATTTATGCATGTCAACTTTGGGCACCTTATTCCAAGAGTGTGGATAACCCCAAGGGGAGTCGAATGAATGAGTATTCTCATAATGGGAATGTTGAGGGTCCTCTGCATTGGACTCTACTTGCTTACCTTTTGTGAATTGCTACATGAATTCACGGATGGCTACGTGGACTTCTACTTGGAGGAACTCTTTGACTTCGGCTCGTATGGTAGTGGTTATGGATTCCATTTTCATTTCTAAGATGGACAACCTAGTCCCCCAGTATTATTGGGTCTTGTTGACGCTTCAGTCTATCATTACCGAAATGGAAACCTCATGAGGACATTAGTCCCCCTTCATTTTTAGAGAGGTGGTTCTCCTATTTGTCTAAAAGATATATCTTTGAATATCATGGAGTAGGGAGAGTGCTATACAACAAACCCCACAAATTTATTTCTTGGATTTAAATGAAAATGGTTCTTCAATAACCCAATGTGATCTTTATGTGTGGCAAAAGTCTTTTTACAATAATAAAATATTGGAGGGCTTCAACATCAGAATTAAATTGTGATCAACATCACACAAAATCTTCTTAATCATATATAAATACATCCATATCTTCTTCATGAAAAATAGGAGAGAATAATTTGATCATCTCAAAGAATTTTAAAATAGTATTGCTATCAAGATCAAAACAAAACTTGATAGGTCAACCTCAAATATCTCATATTTAAAACTCAAAGTTACAAGATACAGTCAAGATCAACCCCAAAGAAATTCTTTGTGGAGTTTTATTCATGAAAGATGTTATTCATTACAGAATCTCTGAAAGCCATGTATGTGGCTACAAATTCTCCATGGTCGTATAAGAAAATATCTTATAAGAATATAAGAAAAACACTCAACAACTCATCCTTGTGCCCAACTCTAAGATTCAAGCATAAAGCTATGAGAAGTGGTGTAGAAGAATAGAAAGAATGGAGAAAATGGAGATTTATTTCTTTTGATCATAAGCTTGATTGTGTATCCATGGTTGTACCTTCTTATTCCTATGATATGCTTCCCTTCCCCTCTCACAATACTGATTCTTGGACCATTGATGAAGCCTCTCTTCTCTTTTTAAGAAGATATTTTCTAACTACTTGAGTAGTTAGGGTTTCTCCCTTCTAGAAATTCTCGTACAAGTTTCTTCTTGAAACATTTACTTTAATTAATACCTCATTAATTCCTCATTAATGAACTCACATAATTAATATAAGTATATTGAAAATGGGTCCCTCTCCTTTTTTAATAAAAGTTTTAATTAAACTTTTATTTTTAAAACTTTAATTAATTTTCCATTAAAAGAGGATGACTGTAATTTAATTTTATGGAAGTGAAAACCAAATTTGTATCCATGTAAACCACTTCTGATGTGCTCTTCATTGTCTTAGATTTTCAATGATATATATTTTGCGCAAATCCATCGCCTGGATCTCAAGATATGAGCTCGTGAAGTTGAGTTGTCATGCAGGCCCATTAAAAATGCAGCTGACTGATATTTTAATTTATGAGAAAATTGCATCAACTTTCAGCACTTGAAACCTATACCACCATCTTCTACGTCGAAATACCTTTCCAACAGTATAAATTTTGCGATATTACAACACCCAGAGCTCAAATTATGGCCTCCGCAAGATCAACACTCAGACACCATCGATCAAAATTGATGGGAAAATGTGGGCCCTTGGATGAATTTCGTGCTTCCCTTCATAAAATTTGACATTTTGGTTTAAAAGTATATCCCACATGCATTGGGATACTAGATTCTTCATGATATATAATATTAAGTGTTTGATACACTTAGCAAGAAACACGAGAAGAGAATACATTATGGAGCTTGGAGGATTCGGCCCTTGGAAAATTGTCGAATAAAATAATATTTTTTTGGAATCCTGTCATCGTCCACCCCATTCCATGTCATCAATGAGTCACGCCCATGTGTCATCACGGGAATGGTCCACATCATTTCCACGTGTCATATTCTCATTCGTTGGTTTTCATGCCTTGGAATAGCTTTGAGAATTTGGATAAGTATGTGAGATGGGACAAGAGGGGATGAGGGAGAGGTGGGTTGGAGGGTTTGCGGGTTCACGGGGCTGAGGGAAGGGAGGTGAGTGAAGTTAACCATGAAATTTTCATGAACCCTCCAACCTGCAAACCCGTGGTTGGATGAGTGATCCAAAGAAACTAAGTATAGAAGGGTGGTCGGTCGGACGAGAGAGAGTTTGAATATGGATCTTTTTATGAACCCGCAAACCCATGGTTATGTATGATCAAAAAATAATTTGAGTGTATAAAGGCGATCGTTCGGACTTGTTGCAAGAGAAAAATAATTTATGGGCTCGGGACCCATGACAAATCTGTGGTCGTAATGTGGATCACATAATTTTGGGTGCAAAGTGGAGATCGTGGAACTTGGAGAATGAAAGCTCGAACCCGCGAATCCGCGAAGTTGGAAAAATGGCTAAGTATAATGTAACAAAGTGGTCGGTCAGACTTATGACATAGTAAATTGGATGGAGATGAAGGTCTACCAACCTGCGAACCCGATGAGACGATGAAGGAAGAGTCCCAAAAATGTCTAAGTGTAGAGATTAGTGGAGCACATGGAGAAGAGTGGTGAAAAGAGAAAAATGGTTAAGTGTGGAGATGGAAGGTGAGGGAGATACGTGATGAGAGTACTTCACAATTAGAAAATGGAGAGGAGAACATGATACTTAGAAAAATTCTTCATAATCTCTCCTTCAAACCTTTAGACGAGATCTTGAACAACTTAGGCATGCGGAAACGAATTTCTGATACGAAAAGTGCATGACAAAGTTGCAACTGAGGGATGCAGAGTGAACTTATAAAAGTTCAAAAAATGTCTTCTTTTTATATCAAGTATTTTATGAATCCACGAGCAGAAAAATATAGATGACCAAATTTTGGTCAACAACTAGCTCCAACTGCGGGACAGTGACCCCCTGTGGGTTACTGAGAACACCAAAATCTCAAGACCAACTGCTTTCTCCATTGGGCTATGGAGTCATCTTCAAAATGAATTCTTATAATTTTTATTCTTTCATGGAGTTATCTTCAAACTTGAATTCAAATACTTCCTTATTATGCAAAACTGAACTGAAGAAATAAAATATATACATACATGATCTACCTACCCTAACTTACTTGAAATAAAGGGGAACCTTAGGTATAGGAAGATTTCCAATCGATCCATTCAAGCATCCAATTGACTTGTGAAATGGGCTCCAAAAGTAAGAAAAATATTGGGGTTGCTACCAATAAATCAGGAGCATGCCTAAAATGTACCACAATGGGATCAAGCAATGTGTGCAGAAGACTTGTTTCAGTTAGTGGGTTGACAATACTTTTGAACCAATATTCAATATAATCTACTCTTGGCTGCCCCAGAGTGCTGCTATCTTCAATCAAATGAGAATTTTTTTTCTTTAAACCATTATTTTTTTCTTTTTTTTCCACATTCAAGATTATTGTTTCATTGGCGATGTCTTGGCAATGTTCTTCTTCTATGCAATGTTTATCTTCTTTGTTCTCAAAATTGTTTTCTTCCACCAATTCATATTTATTTTGGTTGGATTCTTCTTGCATATTTGGTGGATACTCTTTAATTTCTTCCTCATATGGAGCATATGAGATGTTGATATCCTTTTCTCAGTCTTTGGAATTCTTGCCTTCCTTCTCAGCAACAAGATTTGATTCAGAAAAGTCTTGCAGTGTTTCATGATATTTTTCTTTTGAATCATTCATTTCATCTTTTTGTGTCCATGTGGTAGAGGGTGGGTGGGAAAAAACATTTAAAACATCAACAAAAATATATGAATGCACCTTTGGGGGAACTTTTCTGCAAATGAATCTTCTAACACATCCCAGCTAGTAATGGAGTTAGGCATTAATGAACTATACCATTCAAGAGCATCCTCTCATAGAGTTTGTAGCAATAATCTACATGTAGCTTTGTCTTCAGTGACGTTGAAATCATAACATGTATCTTTACAATTAATCAAGTGTTTCTCTACATCTTCTAAAGCATCCCCAAAGAGTGTAAAAAAAAATTCAATACGAATAT
>ML786037.1:922551-935540 GCA_009831015.1 Picea engelmannii | reverse complement strand
CATATATTAAATGACTTCCACTAATAACACATAACTACATTCCCATTGGGTACCTCCCTAGGTACCCCATATTACCTCCTTAGGTATACCACAAAGACAGAGCGGGTGAATCAAGTGATAGAATACATACTAAGGATGTATGTGATGGACAAACCATCTAAATGGGAAGACTACCTACACTTGGTAGAATTCGCCTACAACAATGGGTATCAAGCATCGTTGAAGAAGAGCCCATTTGAAGCACTTTATGGCAGAAAGTGCAATAATCCAGTGAGCTAGGATAATCCAGTTGATAGGGAAGTAGTTGGGTCAGAGTTGCTCAAGGAAATGGAAGAACAAATGCCAAAAATTAAGCAGAATTTGAAAGATGCCCAAGACAGGTAGAAAAGTTATGTCGATAAGAACAGAACCCACAGAGAGTTTAAAGTGGCTGACCATGCTTTCCTGAAAGTAAAAGCAATAGAATTTCCATGAAGCTGGGAAACTGAGCCAAGTTGGCAACTAGATTTTGTGGGCCATTTAAAATCCTAGAAATAATTGGGTCAGATTCATATGTGCTTGCATTACCTGCATCCATAACTGTACATAATGTATTTCATGTTTCATTACTTAAGAAATATATACTTGATGCTAATCATGTTATCGATTGGAATGTGATTCAAGTGGAGCAAGAAGGTGTCTTGCAAGTGCATCATGTGCGCATATTGGATCAGAAAAGAAAACAACTCTGAAATCTAGCCATGTAAAGGTCCAGTGGACCTGGTACGATCCTGAGGATGCGACATGGGAGCGTGAAGATGCTATGCGGGCAGAATACCCACATATTTTTGAAGATTTTGAAAAGCTTGTTGATGTTGTGTAAAGAGTTGCACTGAGGACATTGCAAAAATAAGGGGAGGGGATTGTAATATTCCCCGGTAGTGCCCCAGTTATATTATGAATTGTAATCATGTTTATGAATTGTAATCATGTTTTGTAGGCTGGTGAGCCGAGTATTGATAAGAAGGTGGGCTTATGTGTTTATTAGGCCGGAGAGCCTAAGTGTTAAGGCCAAGAGCCTGATTTTGTATATGTAATTATGTAGATCATTAATATAATATATAAACATCGTTGTGTGTCGATCGACCACAAAGAAAGAGTGATGAGGGACTAAGATTTCACAGTATGAATAAGGGAGAGGGGGCTGAGAGGTAGGAAGAGGGGCTAAGCTTGAGGGATTAAGTCCTTAGGAATACTAATTTATTATTATTCCAAAGTGGTGTGAAATGTATGTTTTTATCCTAAGTCTTGGGAGAGGCAACGCATGCATCCCCAACGTGTGCACAAGGGAACGCATACTTGATTGAGTGCATGCAACTTCATGGGCGACATGTGTCAGCCCAGACACATGCAATTTAACCCAAAAATTGAGCTGAGATGGGGATTCATCCTCCATTATGTTGTCGACTTTCTGAACCTTTGTGAGTTTGTGAACGACCTCTGCTTAATTTTCCTGTCACACAATCCTGAAAACCAGAACTGGAAATCGACTGGTGTATTCCTGTGAATTTTGTAGCCTCTGTATTCCTCCTTTGCAATGTTCACGCATGCACCTGAGACCCGAAATCTGTCACCTAAGTCATTATGTGAACATTCCATACTCTGCTTGAGTTCACTGGAATCCTTCCCGAGAACCGTTTTTTCTCTACATTGGACCTCTACATAGCCACGCACCTCTGAAGTCGACCCATGTCTTCTGTGAAACCTGAGCAATTGTCTATGCCATGTGTGTTATAATTGTGGGTTCTTTTGGCCACGGAGTCCCTTGGCTGAGTGTGATTGGCTACCATCATTTGTTCCTTGTTGAGCCTTGTTGTCCTCATTGTGCTGGAACGGAGCTGAAGAAGCGGGTTGTCAGGCCTGTGTGCAACACTCTCTCCAAGTGAGAAGTGGTTGTGGTTGAAGAAGCAAGTTGTCAGGCTTGTGAGTGACTCTCTCCAGGTGAGAGAGTGCGCGAAGGAAGTGAGAACTCCTAGAAGGAGTCATGTGGCTGCCATAGAGCTCGGAGAATTCTGGTCCGGTCTATTGCTAAAGCCCAAGGCAAGGGAGGTTTAGCAGCCGAAGGACTGTCTTGGTGACAATGAAGGTGTATACTCCTGGGGTGGGACAGGCATGTGGGGAATGAGAGTTTGTGAGCAGTGGGCATAAGTGGCTCCTAGGAGAGAATCCTTCCTCTTAAACTGTGTGTCTTTCGTTGACCTTGCCTAGCCTATGATTCTCTTGCCCGGTGGAGCTTAGTCCCAGCTCGGGGGTGACCTACTACTGAAAATGATGAGCAACGTGGTCTAAGGCTTGGAGGTTTGTGGAAGGTCTTCACGCAGTTGGTGGTGTATTACAGTTTCAAAGATAAGTATCATTATGTGTTTTAATTTTGTACTTAATTAAAATGAATGTTATGTGATACTTGTAATATTATCGTGTATTTTGTTGCTAGTTTGAATTGTTGTTAATTATGTTTAAGTTTGTATGACAATAGTAAATCCATGTCAAATGTCTTAATTTGATTTAATGCTTATTCTTTATAAATAATGCATGTTATATATTTAAGTATGAGAATGTTTCCACGAAGTAGCGTTTCCCGGCAAGTGGATTGATGGTCAGGGACGTTACATTGATGAAGAATATAAAGAAGCATTATGGCATGAATTAAACCCTTCATTTTGAATTTTTTCAATGGAATTGCCAGGAAGTTTTTTCATTTTGAATCTTTGGTGCTTCTTGTTTCTTTTTGAAAATACAAAAAATGTGAGCCATGTGTTATCACATGCAAACTTTTATAAAATTGGCCAAAAGAAAAGAAGTTTGCCCAAAATTTTGGCTAAGTGGGTTGTTCAAACTATCTTCGATCAGGGATTCCTTGGGAAAAAGTATAAGAATTTGAATAAATAAAAAATTGGTTTATTAAGCTAATTTTTCTCTCGGGCATATTTCAGAGTTACTTTTTTATTTGATAAAAAATTAATGGGAATGAGGTCACATCTCCAAGTTAAGTTTTCAAGCAGGGCATATTTCAGAGTTTACTTTTTAATTTGATAAAAAATTTGTGGTTACTTTTTTATTTGATAAAAAATTAATGGGAATGAGGTCACATCTCCAAGTTAAGTTTTCAAGCAGGGCATATTTCAGAGTTTACTTTTTAATTTGATTAAAAAACTATGGTACTGAGGTCACATCTCCAAGTTTTCAAGCAATTATCGAAGTCAACTTATGCTAAAGAACCAGCGCCACAGCCAAGGGAGGAGCCCACAAGAGTCATTATTTGCTCAACTCGTCGTTGAAACTCCTTGACGCTAGTGTATATAAATAGAAAAGAAGTCTGATTATGCTGTGCATGTGGGATAATGTCTACATTCCAGATAAAATCACCTAATAGTGATAAGAGGATCATTTCATGAGCAATTAAATGCAAATGAACAACTGTTGATTGCAATCACAGGAGCATGGAATCGATTTCCCAAATGGCCTAGGGAAGCCACAACATCATCCACGTAAGTGTTAAACAAGAACCAAGTGTCACAAGCAAATCCAATGAGCTCCAGGTATTATGGCGAGCATTGTTAGCAAGGTTTCAGAGGATATCAATAGCAGGATCACCATTGTCAATAGAGCATTAGCAATTCGAGTGCATAAGATCAAATTTCGAGCCTGAATTCAAACAACCAGCTCGAAGAGATTTGTGAGCTCGATTTGTTATGTGATGACAATTTTTTCATTTGTAAATTTTGCAGTCTCTTTCAAACACACATATGCTATCAAAGGAGAATATGAAGTTTCGTCTAAATCAAAGCGTCGAGCAAGTTCCAGGAGATCAGATGGCAGATTTCCTTGGGGTTTTTTCTTGAGCAAATATGTGGACATATGGAAAAAAATGACTTGAAAACAATGGCAATATATCCATAACTAATATAAGTTATCTTCCAACATTACTGAATTCAACTTTTGTTCACCATGTTTGCTCCCTTTCTGAACTTTTTATGGAAATGAATAGCACACAAGTTTGAAGGGTTCTCATTGGAAGTGTTGAACTTCACCAGTTAAGAATAGAATTATTAAATTCACATTGTGGGCATTCTGTGAATCAAGAATAAAATGGCTTATTCATGTGTAGTTCATGTCTCTATGGTTGTGGTGGGGAAGTACTCTCTAGTTTCATCTTTAGTATTACTCTTGTAGATGATAGTGCAAAGGTGCGTGCATATTGTTCTGGACAAAGTATGACAGAATTGTTGCAAGTGTTGCCAGATAAATTATGTGCTTGGCCTTAGGATGAGCAAGCTATGTACCTATATACCATCGAAAATGAAGAGTTCATGGTTGCAATTTGTAAAAATATGTATAGCAATGAATATAGCCCAAAATCCCATAACATAGACCTAGATTCAACAATGCCCACTTAGAGAGTTGCACGGGATTTGAAGTGTGATTGAGATACCCATATTAATATTATTTTACACTTGAAACTTATCAGTTGCACTACCATATTGTGATGATGAATGCTCAAAATACTACCCTTGTGGAGAAAACTTATGCAGAATAGAACGCACATAATACTTCTCAGCAAATAGTTACAAAGGTTGACATGACATCAAAAAAACAATAGATATCTTCTCTTATATGCCATGTTTACTTTAGTGACAAATCAAGCACTCCCATATTTCAAGAACACCTGGCAGCAAAGATCTATATTTTAAGGAAAGGTTCAACAACAGATCCAACATTTTCAGGCAAGAGATCAGTTAATATCATTTCCAGATCCGAATGAACTCCACAAGAAGGAAGATACCATATTTGGAGAAAATTCATTGGTAGTCAAAAGACTAATTTCCAAATTCTTAGGTAAAGAAGGGGTAGTTTGTTCTTGATTTTAATGAAATTAAATATAGGTAGCAGAGTATCTTGGAACATAAATTCTAGAATTAAAATTTAAAGGAATTTGTTAGATGGAAAAGCACTTCCAGATATTCAGCAACAAATGGGCATTGATATCGACATCTCTAGCCAGCAGTTCCAGATATCAAGCAGAGGATCATCCTAAATCCAAGGGATTTGGCTCCATCAACTCAACAATTCGAGACTTTGGAAACCTGCTCCAAATTTAGTTTTGTGTTGAATTTCTATTTTTTATTTTTTTTTCAAGCAAAGTAAAGCAGAGAAACTGTATTTCTTATACATGTTATTATTTTTAAATAAAGTTGGGGGTTCAACCTTCAGATGGAGAAGAAAGCTATTGTATTGTGTATCATTTTTTCTGAATATTTTATGAGTTAATGCAGAAGTACAATACTTTCATGAAGTAGAGATTCATCACAGTGATGTTCTAAGTATATCTTGTCCTTTGTAATGCTCATTTCCATTAATGTTTATTCTCTTCCAGTATTTTACTGAGAATATATGTTTGGAATTCATCTTTATATGATGCTCCATTCATGCAATAAATACTTGTTTATGTGTTAAGGATTTCATGTTCAGAATTCATATCTATTTGGTGCTCTGTCCATGGTGATCTATCTCCTTTCTATTTTTCTTCTAAAGTTACATTAAGAACTCGCCCTTTGTTAGGTTCTCTTAGTGTAATGGGCTATCCTTTTCTATTTTTTGTTTCCATCCAAATATTGTTCATTTGTTGAATAACAATACTTACTTTTCCTTTGTCTTCTGAGAGTGCACCACCAACTATTGACTCGATATTTTTAAATTCGAGCTTTGACTCCATTGCCCAATGGTTTCCTTCTCTTGCTTCTCTTACCAACCCTTTTAAAACAAAAACAAAACCTGTCCTATTGCATAATCTGACCTTTGTGTTCTCATTGCTAAATCTTCTTGAGTATTTTCAGTCTTACATATTTGAGAGAGCCCTCTCTGGTCGTATAGGTTAGAATACAACCTAAAGTGGTTTGTGGTTACCTTCATGGTTTCCCTCCCTCAGCCAAGGGAAATTACGGAGTGATAACATTTTTATGTTAGCACTATGTAAATTGCTTGGCCGAAGAAGCACATCACAAAGGTAGCCACAAAACCACTTTAGAACTGAAACTAGCCCTTTCAGTTCATAGAGGGATCTCTCTTGTCACTTCGTCTCTAAAAGATAGGTTTTGTTTTGAGGATTAGTGGCTAGATCTTTGTTTAAAGGAAGAAATTTATAAATTGTGTTGGAAAGAAGGAAAGGGATATGTTGGGAAATGGAGTCAACTTTGAAGCAAATGAACTAATAGTGACTGGTAGGTAGAACTATCAAGGAAGCAGAGACTAGGTAGGTGATAATATTTCAGTTTTTAAATTTGTTGTTATAGGATGGAAGAAAGAGAAAAACAAATAACAACACTCAGAGCACCATTTAAGATGAATTCTGATTGAGTTAAGAAGAAATGATAGTGCTTAAATTGCTTGAATCTAAAGCATCAGTTAAGATGAATTCCAGACCAATTGTTTTCCAATTTAAGCGTATAATAATTTTGCAGATGAAAGAGAAAAAAAACAAGAAGTACATACATGAAAGAAGACACAAACTTCAGACAACTGCCACAAGAATCTCTGGTATGAAAATTATGGACTTCTGCACTAATTTTTCATTTAACTTCAATAAATTTAAAATGTTCAAGACACATTGTCATTTGTGCTTCTGCCAACCCTTTTTACCTAGACTCTATGACTTGACTCTTTTTGACATACCACTTAGAGTTTATTATACCAATGACCCAAAGACCTTGAAAACTTTCATGAGACAAAACTCTTTGAAAACATACACACTCAATGACTCAATTTGGAATGCATTGGTCTTCCCAAGACCAAAGAATGACTTTGCAAACTCTTGACAAACCTATAACTCTACCTTGAAAATAATGATACTAACACCATGCTTAAAATAAGCAGCAATTTTATTGAATCTTCTTCTCGATACTTTGAGCCATAGAGATTTGTGGTTCCTCAAAAATATCTTGAAAATAAATCGTTCCCCAGTGGAGACGCAAAAAATGTTGACACTTGAATCCATCAGGACCGAAACAGAAACCTCATGAGGACATTAGTCCCCCTTTATTTTTAGAGAGGTGGTTCTCCTCTTTGGCTAAAAGATATATCTTTGAATATATTGGAGTAAGGAGAGTGCTAAACAAAAAACCCCAAATCTTTATTGCTTGGATTTAAATGAAAATGGTTCTTCAATAACCCAATGTGATATTTATGTGCAACAAAAGTCTTTTTCCAATAATAAAATATTGAAGGAGGGCTTCAACGTCAGAATTAAATTGTGATCAACATCACACACAATCTTCTTAATCATATATAAATACATCCATGTCTTCTTCATGAAAAATGGGAGAGAATAATTTTATCATCTCAAAGAATTTTAAAATAGTACTGCTATCAAGATCAAAAGAGAATTTGATAGGTCAACCTCAAATATCTCATACTTAAAAATCAAAGTTACAAGATACAGTCAAGATCAACCCCAAAGCAATTCTTTGTGGACTTTTATTCATGAAATATGTTCTTCATTACAAAAGATCTGACAGCCATGTATGTGGCTACAAATACTCCATGATCACATAAGAAAATATCTTATAAGAATATAATAAAAACACTCAACAACTCAGCCTTGTGCCCAACTTCGAGATTCAAGCATAAAGCTATGAGAAGTAGTGTAGAAGAATAGAAAGAATGGAGAAGATGGAGATTTCTTTCTTTTGGTCAGAAGCTTGATTGTGTATCCATAGATTTACCTTCTTATTCCTCTGATCTTCTGCCCTACCCCTCTCACAATATTGATTCTTGGACCATTTATGAAGCCTCTCTTCTCTTTTTAAGAAGAGATTTTCTAACTACTTGAGTAGTTAGGGTTTCTCCCTTCTAGAAATTCTCGTACATGTTTCTTATTGAAACATTTATTTTAATTAATGCCTCATTAATTCCTCATTAATGAACTCGCATCATTAATATAACTATATTGAAAATGGGTCCCTCTCCTTTTTTAATAAAATTTTTAATTAAACTTTTATTTTTAAAAATTTAATTAATTTTCCATTAAAAGAGGACGACTGTAATTTAATTTTCTGGAAGTGAAAACCAACTTTTTAGCAATGTAAACGAGTTCCTATGTTCTCTTAATCATCTCATATTTCCAACAATATAAAGTTTGTGCAAATCCATCGCTTGGATCTCAAGATATGAGCTCATGAAGTTGAGTTATCATACAGGCCCATTAAAAATGCAGTTGACTGGTATTTTAATTTCTGACAAAGATGTATCAATTTTCAGCACTTGAAACCTATACCACCATATTTTACGTCTAAGTATCTTTCCAACAGTATAACTTTTGTGCGATTCTGACACCCGAAGCTCAAGTTATGGCCTCTACAAGACGAACGCTCAACCACCGTCAATCAACATTGATGGGCAAATGTGGGGCCTTAGATGAATTTCGTGCTTCCCTTCATAAAATTCAATTTTTTGTTTAAAAATAAATCCCAAATGAATTGTGATATTATATTCTTCATGATATATAATATTAAGTGTTTGATACACTTAGCAAGAAACATGAGAAGAGAAAAAATTATGTAGCTTAGAGGATTTGGCCCTTGGAAAATTGTTGAATAAAATAATATTTTTTTGGAAACCTGTCATCGTCCACCTCATGCCATGTCATCAATGAGTCATGCCCACATGTCATCACGGGAATGTTCCACATCATCTCCACGTGTCATATTCTCATTCGTTGGTTTTCATGCCTTGGAAGAGCTTTGAGAATTTGGTTAAGTATGTGAAATGGGACAAGAGGGGATGAGAGAGAGGCAGGTTGGAGGGTTTACAAGTCACGGGGGTGAGGGAAGGGAGGTGAGTGCAGTTAACCATGAAATTTTCATGAACCCGCCAACCTATGGTTGGATGAGTGATCCAAAGAAACTAAGTGTAGAAGGGCAGTCGATCGGACGAGAGCGAGTTTGAATATAGAGCCTTTTATGAACCCGTCAACCCGAGAACCCGCAAACCCGCAGTTATGGATGATCAAAAAATAATTTGAGTGTAGAAAGGCGGTCGGTCGGACTTGTATGCAAGAGAAAAATAATTTATGGGCTCAGGACCCACGACAAATCTGATGGTCGTAATGTGGATCACAAAATTTTGGATACAAAGTGGAGATCATGGAACTTGGAGAATGAAAGCTCGAACCCGCGAAGTTGGAAAAATGGTTTAGTATAATGTAACAAAGTGGTCGGTTGGACTTACTATATAGGAAATTGGATGGATATGAAGGCTCGCCAACTCACGAACCCGATGAGGAGATGAAGGAAGAGTCTCAAAAACGTCTAAGTGTAGAGACTAGTGGAGCACATGGAGAAGAGTCATGGAAAGAGAAAAACGGTTAAGTGTGGAGATGGAAGGTGAGGGAGATAAGTGATGAGAGTAATTCACAATTAGAAAATGGATAGAATAACATGATACTTAGAAAAAATCTTCATAATATCTCCTTCAGACCTTTAGACCAGATCTTGAATAACTTAGGCATGCGGAAAAACAATTATGAGCTGAAAAGTGCATGACGAAGCTGAGATTGAGGGTTGTAGAGTGAATTTATAAAATTTCAAAAAATTCCTTCTTTTTATATCAAGTATTTTATGAATCCAAGAGAGAAAAAATATAGATGACCAAATTTTGGTCAACAGGTATGAGCTCTGGTGGTTGGCATGGTAGCGACTTAGGTAATGGATGAGGTGTCAGGATAGAAATCAAGGCCAAAAAAAGTGAGATGTACCAGGGTTATTAGGAAAAAGAGAGGATTCCAATGGGATAGGTGTCAAATAAGGGTGTCTCAAAAAGAGGTGGGACCGCGGGAAAAACAGGGCTTAAAAGTGAAGGGTATCACTACGATCAGAATGAAGAGAGGAGTGCAATGGAATAGGTTACAAATAAGGGTGCTGACATGCCCTAGAATTTTTTTTTTTACTCCTGCGCAGTTATACTCCACCCTGAATACTTCTGTAGTGGCAGAATTCCCAAATTCTCAATAATAAAAAACATTAGCAGGGAGTGTTTCTACAGTGAAAAAATATGACAGGGGCCAATTTGCAATGCAATAGATCAGTTGTTGTCGTCCCAAGGGTTAGAGTTTGTAGGGTGTCTACAATCAAGGGTTTTCCCTGTGTTATAGCTCTCTTATATATGTGTGGGGTCCAACAATAGTACTCAACCCAATATCTCAGGGAACCAACTAAGGAGGCTAGATTGTACCCTTAGTCGTACTACCCAACTACCCAAGTACTAGAGAGTCTCTTCTCGAGTGTTGTTCTCGGTGACACTATAGCAGTCAGGTGATCGATCAATTTATCTATGGAGGGCTTCATGATGCCTAGGACGATCTGTATACAAGTGTTGTCTGATGTGCTACCACTCAAAGGGGTACCAATAGGGGTTACAAGGGTGGCCAACAGATGTGCGCTTAAGAACCACTTGTATTTCATGCGTGTATTACTCCCTGAATGTGGGTTTATGCGCTTAATGACAGATCTTTGTAGCTTAAAAACGCCAGAATACATCTCTACCCTAAAAAAAAAAATTACACCACAAGTCTTTCCCAGGAAAGAGCTATGATTCCACTTGCAATATTCCATATATATTATAGTATGCAAAACATAAATATTTAGCAAGAAATGGTAGAACAACAATAATATATCCAGAACAATATCAGAATAATACTAGAATAAAACCAGAAAGAGCACCTTTATTAATGATATAAATGTTCACTTGCCTCTTCAAGGGGGAAACCTCCAATAGAGCAGATCTCTATTACAATAATCTCCAAGACAAAACTATCCAATGCCTCCTACCCTTATTTATATTAATTCTATCTTCTAAGGAAACTTCTAGAGAAAGATCTTTCTAGAAGCAGAAGCTTCTATTATGTCTTCTTACATTGACTTATTCTCTTTTATTTATTAGGCCTTATTAACTAATGTTGGCCTTTATTACATATAAAACATATCCTACTAACTAATGACCCATGGAGAAGGGTTAGGATCGGATCCTAACAGTATGAATGACATATCTTCTTAACTATTGATGACCATCGCCAAGAAGTCGTCCACTTGTTGGGTCGCCAAAATACCACCTTTCTGCACACCTTTTACTTCACTTTTAACCATATTCTCTTCACTTTTTACCATATTCCACTTTCCCATAACCTTACATCAAGACCATTTTCATGATTACATATGGATTTAGACTTATTATTTTGCAAAGCATTTATTTTAGTATTTTGAGTGAATTTGTGATTAAATATTGAAAAATAACATGTTTTCACTTATATATCGAAGTGGGATGAGTTTTATGATGTTTACAGGTGTATTTAAAGACTCTAATCAAGTCATATTTGACCACCAAGCCTCAAATTCGAATTTCCTCTTCAACACCTGTAATATCCCTAGGCCGAACCCAATTGTAAATGTAAATGCAAAGGTACTTAAGTTGGTGAGTTGTTTGATGTCATTTTGGTATACACCTTTCATGGCATAGTGCGTGCATGAACTTCGCAGTAAAATGATGAAGTGTGCACATTCCAGAATATTGCGCGCAATAACTTAAGTGTGTGTGATGTTGAGTCCAAGGAGCCTTTGTGTATATGTTGTGTTTATAGGCTGGTGAGTTGTTTTGTGATGATTAGGCCAAAGAGCCTAGATGTTAAAGCGTGGTGCTCCTACTTTTGTACATGTCACATCATTAATATAAAATACATCTCTGTGTGCAGACCAACCACGATAAAAGATATGGGGGACTAAACTCCACTAGTTAGGGAAAGGGTGGGGCTAAAAGTTAAGGAAAAGGGCTAAGTTAGGAAGCTTAAGACAAAAAGGAATATTATATTAATATTTCTTTAATCATAAAGTATGGACAATGATTTTATCCTAAGTTCTAAAGTTGGGGACAAGTGGGCCAAAGTAGCTCCCAACATGAAGTGGGGCAGTCAAAGGACTGTTGAGCAAAGAAGGGGCACACTTCCTGGGTGGGACATGCATGTGGGGAATGAGGGACTGTAGGTTGTTGGTTTGAGTTGGCACCTGAGACAGAGTCTTTCCTGTTGTTTATGAGCCTACAGCCTGGTTAGGAATCCCTTGACCCGGGTGGAGTTTAGTCCCAGCTCAGGGGTGACTCACTGTTGAGAGTGATGAACAATGTGGTCTAAAGCTAGGAGGTTCATGGAAGGTCTACACGTAGTTGGGGATATTCTTACAAAGATAAGTGTTAATTGTGTGATAAATTTACATGTTGCATTGTTATTTACATGCTTATTTTTATGGTTTATCTTATGCATGGTTATAATTGTCTTTATTTTTATGGGTAATTCTTTTATATGTTGCATGTATATGTTTATTGTTATTCCAGTGTGAATCTGTGCATTTATAGATGTATTTGTCTGTTTATGTTTTATATGTAAAGATTCTGCATGAGTTCTGTGTGCATATGTTTTAATTTCATTGCATGCAGATCGAATACCATAGATATTCATAACATAATAATTAATAAATAATAATTATTAATAATGAAAGGTCATGTCTCAAAGGACATGACTATTGGTTAAAGGGCACCCCTGCGTGGGTATATAAACAAGCCCTCATTCTCAAATTGTAATTATCTTATATCTTATCTTATCTATTCATATATTATTTATAGTCCTACATGGATTAATTTTTTATATTCCAAGTATTTTGGATTATTCTTGTGTGAGCGAACTTTGTTCATCTCATTTGGTATCTTATCTAGAAAATTATTAAAAAAAACTAGAAAAAAAAAACCCTCCCTACACACACCCGTAAACCCTCACACCATTCCCCGATCCCTACCCACTCCCCTCCCCATCTTGTCCACCTCCGCGACCCCCCCGTCCCTCTTCCGCAACCTTCCATTCCCAATTCTCGTCCCGATCCCTACCCAATTCTTGTCATGTCCACTCCGTACACCCC
>ML786037.1:901085-916864 GCA_009831015.1 Picea engelmannii | reverse complement strand
GGGATACAAAACAACGTGTCTAGGAGTTGGAACAAGAGAATCAAGATCTCGTGAAGATATTATCAGGAAATGATGAAGAAACTTCTCGTTTGAAGAACCTTAATCAAAAGTTACTAGAACAAATTAAAAGCTTAAAGGATGAAAGAAGGGAGAATCTAGAATCAAAAAAATAAAGATGACAAGTCAGAAGATAAAGAAGAACTTTTACGATTAAGACGACATAAACAAGATTTATTAACTTAGATTAAAAAGCTCAAGCACGATAAGAAGTCTTTACAAGGAGAGCTATATCGCAAAAGATCATTAATCGACAAGGAAACAATGACTGATCCAATAGAGAATTTATCCGACATTCAAATCTCGATAGTAGAAAAAGGAACCAATACAAAGTCAAATAATGGCCATATTCAAAAGAATGCTTACAGATCACTACAAGCATCAAAAGAATATGATTCCAAGGAAAAGTCACAAGAGATTAGGAGGCCTTATCATCATCCAAATCATAAGAGTCATTATGACCAACGACTAGGAAAAGAGGAAAATAAACAATGTTCTTCTTACCAACAAATTAAATACCACACTGAAAAAGAATGAAAACAAAATCAACAACTTCGAACAATCAATCATCAAACAATTCCAATGAAAGTAGATTTGGGATGGATCACTCCCCAAAAGATGAAACACATTAGTTAGGTAATTCGAAGGTTATATCATCGTGTTTCATCGAGAGTCGCAACTACAAGCACAGAAGATTTGAGAAGACATCGTGTGCTAGAACAAAAGTTCAAAGGGAATCCTTCCAGTGCTTATGCTTTGGGGACAAATCATTTTTAAGGGGAAGGCAATGTTATGAACATAAATATACATATACCATAGATATTCATAACATAATAATTAATAAATAATAATTAATAATAATGAAAGGTCATGTCTTAAAGGACATGACTATTGGTAAAGGGCACCCATGCGTGGGTATATAAACGAGTCCTCATTCTCAATTGTATATCTCTTATATCATATCTTATCTATTAATATTTTATATATTATTTACAGTCCTACATGGATTACTTTGTTATATTCCAAGTATTTTGAATAACTCTTGTGTGAGCGAACTTTGTTCGTCTCATTTGGTATCAGAGCAAGTTCTGATCCGGCCCTTGGCCGCACTTTATTCAAACCTTGTTTGATCTGGATTTTAGCCAACCCCATCATTTCAGAGCTTCTCCGACACCAAGGTCCTTAACCACAACAAGGTTTGTGGCCATTAAAAGTTCAGAATCTCGTAAAAAAAAAAAGTACAAAGTTCGCTCACACAAGAGTTATCCAAAATACTTGGAATATAACAAAGTAATCCATGTAGGACTGTAAATAATATATAAAATATGAATAGATATGATATGATATAAGATATATACAATTGAGAATGAGGACTCATTTATATACCCACATGGGGGTGCCCTTTACCAATAGTCATGTCCTTTGAGACATGACCTTTCATTATTAATAATTATTATTTATTAATTATTATGTTATGAATATCTATGGTATATGTATATTTATGTTCATAACAATATTGGCATGCTGGTGCGTGCACTAAATTTTAGTGTCGCACGGAAAAATGTTAATGAGCAGGTGTGCACGCTAAATTTTGGTGCCGTGTGGAAAAATGTTAGTGTGCAGTTGTGCGCGCTAAATTTTAGCACCACGCGGACAAATATGGTGTGTAGGTGTGTGCGGTAAATTTTGGCGCCGCGCGGAAAAATGTTGGTGTAAAGGAGCACGCACTAAATTTAGCATTGCGTAGTGTACATACACATAATAAGGTGCGCGCATGGTGTGTGCAAAGGAGTTTGGTTGGTGCGCACGCAATATGGGTATATGTTGTTGTGCAACAGTTTAGTATGGTGCGCGCAAAGTATTGATGTGCGGTGGAGGCATACTGAACTTTGGCATGGTTCAGTGGAGAGAGTGAAATGTGCGCGGAATATCAGTGCACGATACAAAAACTGTGTGCAACAGGTATAGTGCAATAACCAAAACTGTGTGCAGTGAATTTTGGCGTGCAACACAAAAGTAGTGCGCGCGGTTATTGGCGCGACAGAGATGTTACATAGTGATTATAGTTGCACGAAGCAGGATTTACCTTATGGTGTTTTATGTGCATATTATATATGGGTTATGGTTTGAATTTTGTGCACGTGAAGTCGTTTTGAGGGTGAACAACAACAAAAAACCAATGATTTTCTGCGATGTTTTATATCATTTGAACGTCATCTTTTTACAACGCATTTTTTAGGGTCTTAAGAGCATTTTTAGCAAGTCAAAAACCACAGGACAGAGGTGTACCAAGGGTACACTATGGATCTACATCTCAAATAAAATATCTTGGAGAGAGCTTTCTAATGGTGTAAACCGTTCGTCAAACGGAGCCTTTATGAGAAAGTTACAGCACAAACAGTGGAGGGTAATTTTTAAGACCCAATTAACTTCCAAGAGCCATAAATTTCTGCTCCATAATCCAATTAAGGAACATGGGTAGTCAATGGAAAACTATTGAGCCATAGAAGACAGTCATAGATCTGAATTAAATTTATGGTCATGCTAAATATGTTTAATATGGCAAAGAAGGTACCTGTAGCATTCCAAACCAAAAACACAAATTGTCCTAGAACTTCAGCAGGTTGTAACTAGCAGCCGAGAACCCAAAATGAGGTGAAACTTGGACAGAATGTCCATAATATGTATATGAAGAAACCTAATTGAGATCCTACAAAATATCCAATGGAGTAGATGCAAAAATGCATAATTACAGCGCAGATTTGCGCCAAGTTGAAAAATGGACAGAAAAAGTAATGGACAATTTTCAAATAGGCATAACTTTCTGCTCAAGACTCGGAATTGAGCATGGGAGAAGGCATTGGAAAGGTATTGAATAGTGGAATATAATTATTCACCCATAAAATTGATCAAGGAAGTCAATTTTTTATGAAATTAGAAGAAATATTTCTTATATATATTGAACCAGAATGGTTCTATTTTCATGAATTATTGAAACAGTTAGCCTAACAAAGTTTTGTTGGCTGCACATTTTGCAGAGTTAAAAACAACTAGATCAGATCAATATTAGTACAGATTCCATGGGAATGGAAGAGGCACAGGGGAGTTACAATCATCAATATGAGAGCAAAGGGATGGATGTCCATTTGGGCATGGAAGGAACAAACTCCAATGGACATGGAGAAGAAAGGGATGAAAACATGAATATGGTAGAGACCATTAAAAACTTGCAGAAGGATGTCCAAATCCATAAAGATGATAATGAAAGGCTTATAAGAGATAAGGAGCAACAGGATGACTTCAACATGAAGTTATTGCATAGCTTGAACGGAATAGAAAAGAAGTTGGATAAGGAGAGTGGCTCAAGCAAATCAGGAAGTCACAAGTCTCCTGATGAGAAAAGAAGCACCAGAAGTGTTAGCAAACATCACCATCACTCCCTGAGGCATTCCAATAAGAAATCACACAGCAGCTCAAGTCCATCCCCTATCAGGAAGCACAAGAGTTCTAGGGTGGATGAACTGCGAGGAGAAATGAACAAAATCAAACCTCATACATTTGATGGTGAGCACAAGAAGGATGAAGATGCAAAGACATGGTTGTTGGTCATAAGAAAGTATTTTCAATTGCATAATTATTATTCTCATGCAGAAGGTAGAATTGATATCTATCAACTCAAGGGAAAGGCACCCATGTGGTGGGATCAGCTTGTGCAAGTGCAACACATTAAAGAGAAAAGTGTTACTTGGAGAGAATTCAAGAAGTATTTTGAGAAGAAATACTTGATTAAGAGATAATATGAAAAGAAAATGAAATAGTTCTTTGAACTCAAGATTGGTAGTATTACCATTGATGAATATGAAAGAAGGTTTCTAGAACTGCTGAAGTATGTCTATTTCATCAAGGATGAGACAGTTAAGATTTAGAGGTATTTGAGTGGATTGTCATCATTCATCGGTGAAAAAATACAGTATGATGATCCAAATAAATTGGAGGAGACCATAAGGTGGGATAAATGCCTATATGATCAGCAAAAATCAAGGCCAACTTTCCAAAAATATTGGGAAGACAAAAAGAAATTCAAGGTGGATCAAAGGAAGAAGGGATCTAAGCCACCATTCTTCAGAAATAATCCACGGGGACAACAAACTCCTTGAGAACCCAGAATGATTGATGCAGGAGGTCAAAGGCCAAGGCAGCCACCTATTCAATGTTGGGGTTGTAAAGGAGATCATATGTTCATAGAATGTCCTCACAGAGGTGAAAAAGGGAGAATTTTTCACAATGTACAACAATCTGAAACAGTGGAGGACAAGGGAAGAAATGTACCAAGGATCTATGCAGCCCTGGACAACAAGAAAGCAGAGTATCATTCACATATGATTGAAGTGGAAGGTATGATCAACAACCAAACCATTGCTATTTTAATTGATTCGGGAGCTAGTCATAGTTATATAGATCCTAAGATGGTGGAAATTTTTCATTTGTCAAGAAGCAAGCATGGGAAATCTTGGTTGGTGCAGATGGCTACAGGAGCCAAAAGAAAATTTAATGAGATGGTTAAGTCATGTCTTATGGACATGAATGGACTGAACACCAGGGCATATTTGAACATCTTTCCTTTAGGTTCCTATGACTGTCTAATTGGGATGGATTGGCTGGACCAGCATCATGCCATCCTAGACTGTCATAACAAGGCATTTACTTGCTTGGATGAAGAAGGTGTTGAAATAATGTAACTGCAAAGTGTATTCTGATTATTATTGATATATTATTCATTGGATCAATCCCCATTGTGGATTGATCATGTCGTCTATTGTAAAAGGACCAAATCCCCTTTTGCGGATTGGTCATCATGTAATTGTAATAGGCAAAAGAAGAAGTCGGCCCCAGAATATATCTAAGAGGCCCCAGAATATAATAAAGGTGGTTATAACCACCCAGAAGAAGAATTCAGCCCTGCCAGTGAAAGGACACTCCCACACATGCCAATATTGTATAAATAAGGAGGCTAGCGCCTCACTTAGACACACACTCACTTGTTCATTGAAAGACAAGTTTCGGATCTGCAGCTGGAGAAGAGAGAGAGAGAGAGAGGCGCATTTTTAGGAGAGGAATTTATGTACTTGTTTGAGTTATCTCTTGGAATTGTATTGGTTATCTATAATAAGGAATTTTTGTTGGGTTTTCTTCCCCTAGAGGGTTTCCCAGGATAAATGTTGTATCTCTTGTGATTGTGTATTTCTCAGTGATATTGTCTTATGTTACTGTTATCTTTTGAAATGCAAAGAACTATAATAATGGCTTAAAACATTAACATGGTATTAGACCCAAGCTAAAGAGAGCATCTTTCACAAGAGAAAATGAAAAACGTCATTGTTGTCGTACATGCAAATTAGGGATTTTTTTTGGTGAGGTATTTCAGCCCTAAAACCATCTAGAAAAGTGTGCCCTCCCTTAAGGATCATTTTGGCACCTTCAGTGCAACTTTTCAGTGGCTAGATCTCTCAGAAATTGAAACCCTAGTTTTCACAAAGTACCAGAAAACCAGAGTACCAGAAGTACCAGAAAACTAGAAGCACCAGTACATAAATCTGCAGATCAAGTTTGAGGGGGTAAAAGTTGGATTTTCATAAGTCTTACTACACCAACTTACTTGCCTCAGCTCAACGCATTTATACCCTGGATCAGAATTTCAAAATTTGAAGTTTGAAAAATTAGGGTTTCCTCATAAAACCCTAAGTTGCAGTTGCAGTTGCAGTCTCAGAACCAATTGCAGTATCAATTTCAGTTGTAGTACCAGTTGAAGTATCAGTCGTAGTACCAGTTGCAGTCACCCTTGAAATTTTCAAGAGTTGGTAATGATTACCGTTGCTACCAGATGGTGCCACTACCTGCAAATGTTATCAGAGGTATGTACTCATATATGTTTAAATGGTTAAACTTTAAAGAGTATTTGCAGGAGAAGGGATCTCTTGCCATAGATCCAGAAGGATCTCAAGATCCAACACATTTAGAGGAATGATGCAACCCATGAGTGATTATTCTGATATGCATCTATTTGTTATGACATTATTTTGATCAGTGTTGCATGTTGTATCTATGACCATCATTCTAACCTTTGATCAAAATCTGAGTCAAGGTATTAGATGGATTAAAAGTTGAGATCATAGAGCTTATCCTCTAACCCAACCTTTTGTCAATATAGCATATTGTCTCATTATAGAAGACAGGTTGAAGAAAGCACTCGTCATATTAAGTGAAGGAGACTTGGAAGAAAAGAAAGCACTCATTCTTGAGGACAAAGATCCAGGTCCCAGGAGAAACCTCGTGTGTTAGTTCCAGGTTTCCATGGAGGAATGTTTGATCACAACACTATGAGAGTGTTGACCTCATTTTGTATTGTATTCCTTACTTTTAATCTTTGCTTCAGATAAGTTACAAGTGATAGCTCTAAAGGAGTTGTTGTGATGATTATTCGTGCTATTGATTTATATTATCAAAAGGATATTACTCTTGTTTGTTGTTTTATTGACCTTGTTCCAGGTCACAGGTAATATCCCTGAGGAAGCTATAGTGAAGGTTGCAGAAGGCAACGTACTAAAGGAGAAACCTTAAAAGAAGCAATCATCATTGGAAAATAAGAAGGTGGCTTGTATAAGCTAAAGGGTCACTTAGAAGCTGCCATGAACCATGCTATTGAGAATCCATATGAACTTTGGCATAGAATATTATCCCACTTTAACTACAAGGCACTACCATACATATGCAAAGCGGTCACAGGTTTACCAGAACTCAAGGTTGACCATGAAAGCGTGTGCAATGGATGTGCACAAGGGAAGAAAATCAAGAACCCTTGTTCAAAGAGAGACAGCAAAGCAGAAGGAGTCCTAGAACTCATTCAATCAGATGTGTGTGGCCCAATTCCATCGCCCTCCATCAGTGGGTATGTATACTATGTATCATTTATTGATGATTATTCTCGTAGGACCTGGGTGTATTTTTTTGAAATCTAAAGATGAAGTGTTCAACAAGTTCAAGGAATTCAAAGCCTTGATAGAGAATCTTTCTGAAAGAAATATTAAGATACTCAAGTCAGATAATGGAGGAGAATATACCTCAAAATAGTTCATGGACTTCTGCAAAGATGTTGGGATCAAGAGGGAACTCACTACTCCCTATAATCCTCAACAAAACGGTGTAGCTGAAAGAAAGAACAAAACAATAATGGAAGTTGTGAAGACTAGGATCCATGATCAAGATCTTCCTATGTGATTATGGGCAGAAGCAACAATGGCAGTTGTATATGTGCAGAACCGATTGTCCCATAGTGCACTTGGTTTCAAGACCCCGGAAGAGATGTTCACCGGAAAGAAGCTAGAGGTAAGCCATCTCAAATATTTGGCTGCCCAGTTTTTATACACATTCTGAAAGAGAAGAGAAACAAGTTGGAACCCTCATGAAAGAAGGGAATATTTGTGGGATACTGTGAGGTCTCCAAGGCCTTCAGAATTTATATACCAGGTCAACGTCACATTGAGATCAGCAGGGATGTGACCTTTGATGAAGATGCAGCGCTCAAGAAATCAAGAAGATGTCAGCTTGAATAAGTATATGAAGAGGAACCCGTAATCCCCAGAACTGCAGAATCAGTGAGGGAGGTTCCCAGAGCCGTAGAACCAGTGAGGGAAGTCATAAATTCCCCTAATAAGGAAATTCTAGAAGACCACGATATAATAGAATTTCAAGAACCTCCTCAGATGATGATCTCCATAAAAGAAAGCCAGCTTGGGCTAGAGAGATTATTCAAGTTGGAGAGAAGTATGGTGTTCCCGAAGGAACCACGAGACAGGTGAAAATACCAAAGCCATTCTCCAGTTATATGGATTTGATGTGTCATCTCCTATAGGAGGAGCCTACCTGCTTTGAAGAATCCATTCAGAGGAAAGAATGGGCAGATGCCATGACAAAGGAATACCAATCCATAATAAAGAACGATGTATGGGAAATAGTTCCCAGACCGAAGAGTAAGGACGTGGTATCCTCCAAATGGATCTTCAAAATAAAACATGTTGTTGATGGAAGTATTGAGAAGTATAATGCAAGATTTTTCACTTGTGGCTTTTCTCAAAAGGAAGGCATTGACTATGAAGAGACATTCGCTCTTGTAGCCAGATACACTTCGATCAGAACCATCATAGCCCTTACAGCTAAGATGGAGTGGAAGTTACACCAGATGGACGTAAAGACAGCCTACCTAAATGGTGTCATCGAAGAGGAAATGTATATAGAGCAACCTCAAGGATTTGAAGTTGAAAACAGGAAGTCTCATGTCTACAAATTGAAGAAAGCCTTATATGGATTAAAGAAAGCTCCTGGAGCTTGGTATGGCCATATAGACAGTTTTCTGACAAGCTTGGGATTTACCAAGAGTAAAGAAGATTCTAACCTCTACTTCAAGGTTATGAACAATGAGCCAGTGATACTGTTGCTATATGTCGATGACTTATTCTTAACTGGAGAAGAAAATCTCATCATCAAATGTAAGAAGAGACTCGCCTCATAATTTGAGATGAAATAGCTTGGCCTAATGCATTATTTCTTAGGTCTTGAGGTATGGTAGAGTCCAAAGAGGATCTTCCTTAACCAAGGGAAGTATGCAGTCAAAAACCTGAAGAGATTCGACATGTTGGAGTGCAATTCCATGAATACACCCATGGAAGCAAAGCTGAAGCTGATGGTCAATACTTCGTCAGAATTGATTGATGTCGCGTTGTATAGACTGATTATTGGATCGTTGATGTACCTAACGAACACCAAACTAGAGATTTGTTTTTCCATGAACACCTTGAGTCAGTTTCTGGTAGAACCTAGACATGTTCACCTAGTGGTTGAAAAACATGTGATGAGGTACCTTAAGGGTACATTGGATTATGGTCTCAGTTATGATGGAGATCATGATTTCAAATTGAGTGGGTACACTGATTCAGATTGGGCAGGAAGTTTTTCTGACAGGAAAAGCACTTCAGGATGTTGTTTTAGTTTGGGATCAACCATGATCTCGTGGCATAGTATGTAGCAATTAAACATTTCTCTTAGCACAACGGAAGCAGAATACATTGTTGCATGTTATGCTAGCTGGGAAGCTATATGGCTTCGAAAGTTGTTGACCAGTTTATTTTACCTAGAGATGGAAGCAACCACGATCCTATGTGACAACTAGAGATGCATAAAGATGACAGAGAATCATGTATTCCATGATAAATCGAAGCACATAGAGATCTAATATCATTACATCTCTGACATGGTGCAAAGAGGATCCATAAAGGTCCAGTACACTAGCACGAATGAATAGGTTGTTGATGTGTCGACCAATCCTCTATCTCGTGTAAAGTTTGAGCACTTTTGAGATAAACTTGGTATAGTCTGAAAGGACATTCCTTGAAAGGGGGAGTAGTTGTTGTGATGAGACATCTCTTGCTTCCAACTTCATTGTTGTGACGTAAAGCAAGAACATGTGATGTGACTAGTACTGTGCTTCCGACTTGACAGTTGTGACATAAAGCCAGTCTAGTATCTTGCTTCCAACCTGATGGTTGTGATGCAAAGCAAGACGATGTGATGTGAATAGTATTGTGCTTCCAGCTTGACAGTTGTGACGTAAAGCCAGTCTAGTATCTTGCTTTCAACCTGATGGTTGTGACGTAAAGCAAGATGATGTGATGTGACTAGTATTGTGCTTCCGGCTTGACAGTTGTGACGTAAAGCCAATCTAGTATCTTGCTTCCAGCCTGATGGTTGTGACGTAAAGAAAGACGATGATATGAGACTAGTATTGTGCTTCCATCTTGATAGTTGTGACGTAAATCCAGTCTAGTATCTTTCTTCCAACTTGATTGTTGTGACGTAAAGCAAGACGAGTACCTTACTTCCAACTTGATTGTTGTGATGTAAATCAAGATGAGCGTTATCCCCACTTTTTAGGGATAACTAGGAGATCATGTCTCGAGGCCCACAGGTCCTAAACATGGAGTACCGAGAGCAGGATTGACCTGAGGAGGGCCCACCTTTTCTTCTTCCATCATCTTTATCCGGTCAGCGGCAGCAGCATCCATCACCATTGGTTTGGTCTTGTATCAAAAGAGGTTCTTGCTCCATGAGGTAATTAGTCCAGGTATCATGGTATGTGTCACTTTTGATCATTAAAACCTTTAAATATTTTCATCTGATTCCTTTTATCTCTAACGACTGCTTGGATTTTACATTTGCCCACTTGACCATGTTTGGGGGGATTAATAGGGTGCCCTAGCAAGCCTGTGTCTGTAGGTTTTGGTTTGCCACTAGGAGGAATTCTGAAAATCCATCGTCCGCTCCCATCATAGTACCACTTTTACATCTTGTTTCTTGCTCATATATTCCATTCCCTTTATCTGGGCATTAGGTTGACCTATTTTCAGGATTGCACCTTACCTCGTGGGAAGAAAGGGCTAAAGGCCCAGAAGGTAAAAGAAAGATGGTAAAAGATAAAATCCTAAGAATAAACCTCAAGATGCTTTTCCCAGGGATCCTCGAGAAAGCAATAAAAGGATTCTCAGCAAGAAACAAGAGGGACCCAAAAAAGTAATAAAACAAGACCTAACCAGAGGATAGGGGATCCCATCATGAGCCAGCCTATTATGTTCATGGGTGCCTAGCAGTATGACATTTCCATCAATTGGTTACCACACTAGGGCAATGACTCTTGGTTGCATGGCCAAGGGAAAGGGGGTCTCATCATGAGTCAGCCTTCTCATTTCTGCGAAAGTACTTGTGGGTAACATTGTCAGATCTGGTTACCACGCCAAGGCAATGTCCCCTGATTAGCTCTTGAACAAAAAGTAAAAATAATAAAAGAATAAAAAGAATAAAGGCAAGAATGGGCTTGGAAAAAATGCATCCATGACAGGGACATCTCGCCTTCTACAAAGGCACCCATAGGTAACACTTTGCATCATTGCCCCTTACTACACCCACATGCTTGGACATCCCCTGACCACATCATCCACTTACATGGCTTGGATGAGGTCTTTCTGAAAACTTTCCTTTTCCTGTGGACACTAGCCCAATATGATGCCTTTTCCTTTTCCCCAGACTTGTATTGTAGGCTTGTGTAACATCTTTGAGCTATTGACTGATGTATTAGGGATTTTATGCATGTGTTTAATAATATTAATGATGAAATGTGATTGACATTTCTATGATCCTTGTGACTGATGATCCCATGGAGGGCGTAGCCTTTGATGTACAAGACCATACCCAATGGACAGGTACCATTTGGACCAGTACACATGGGGAGATGATCATTTCAGACCTCTATGGGGCTGAGGAGCCCACCAAATGGATGTTGAGACCCCATCAGGGGGCAGAGGAAGATCGGATACTTTGCATCGGAGAATAAGAGGATGTTCCACCAGAGGCACCCCGGCACAGCCGGACCTAAGGGGGTTGAACCCTTTTCACTGAGATGTTGGCCTTGGAAGGCCTGGGACATCACCTTTGATGACCATGATGTCATCCAACCTATTGGACATCTTTGGAGGCAGACTGGGTGTAACACCCTGTTTCCCCCAGTTTGTAAAAATAATTGGACTGGCCAAGAACTGTGGCAAACTCAGAAATATGAATATGTGATGTGAATGGACCTTGTGGAAAAGGTTGATGAATGTGAATAATATTATGAATTTATATTGCAGGACTGTTGAGAGGGGATATGTTGAAAAAGAGACCACGATGGCTGCAGAGAGGCGGTGGAAGGCACCTGGAAAGGTGGCATTAACTTCCACCGAAAATCAATACCGTATTTGGACTTCACTGGCCCGGAGAACCAAAAGTGACTCGCTAGCCCTGAATTTAATGTCTCGCAAGATGGTAGGTAGATGGCTCCTCAAGAATTAATGAGGGATGGGGAGGTGAACCACCCATCCATAGAGTCATTAGGCCTGACCAGCGCAAGGGAAATCACACCACACGCAACCTCGCAAGAGGATAAGGTGTGGGGGAGAAGCGATTGGGGGTAGACGTGAGGGGAGTAAGAGAAGTCTGGTGATATGTAGAGTGAGTGATAGCAGAGAGGGAGGAGAGTAACCTTCACTCCTGTTCACTGGCAAACAAAGATGCAGTCTCACAGCATCGTGGTCTTAGCTCAGGGGTGGCTAGTGGTAAATCCGTTGGGAGTCGTTGAACCTACAGTTGGGTGGAAACAAGCACCCCTCTCAGCAGTTGCATAAGCCCCTGGTGTTACTTTCTGATAAGTTTTTTGCCTTTGACATCTTGAAATATATGTATGCTGACATCTATGATCATAAGCTGTGAAATGGTGAATGACTTCATTATAAGAATGTCTATATGATATTTTGATCAGCACTGGTAGTTGTATGTTTATAATGGAAAGACTACGTATGGATTCTTATTTCATAATTTTTATTTATATGCGTACTAATCTAATTCAGACTTCACGTCTGGTTCTCGGGAGAGTGATACCCTTATCTGCCTCAGAGAGTACCTTGGGTAAACTTCCCCATAGAGATACCCTTCTCAAACGCCCATCAAGAACCTGGAGAAAGGATGTGAAGGTGCAAGGCCTTAATAAATCCCTGATAACTATCGAATCGATGGACTAAATCCCATCGGGAGATCGGTGGTCACTCACGACCGTCAGATCGGAAGGAGAAATTGGAGTGTTAAGCGCCTTAACCCGGAACAGGTGTTGATCGATGGACAAGATCCCGTCGGGAAACCTGTGGTCACCCATGACCGTTAGATTGGTAGGATAAAATAGGATGTTAAGGCCTTACCACTTTGTCTTTTTGTGTCTTCATGGGTAGCGAAGAGATCGGGATCATAGATCCCCAAGGTACAGGATAACATCTAGATTGTTGATTCTTCCATGTCCAGGGAGTCGTGGGAGAATGCACAAGTTAGGAACCTGTCTGAGCCGTCAGATCTCGGCTGGAAAACCCGACAGTCGTTGGATCTGTCAGGAGTTACCCGAGGGTCAAACCCCCAGTGAATAGGGGCGAAAACCCCGAAGTAGATCTGGACCGTTCGATTTAAGGAGGCCACGTGTCGCGAGATTACCCGTTTTGGGAAAATGGGAATCGTGAATTCGGAAGTCTTGGTGACGAGAGATCGGGACTTTCCATGGTGGAAACCCCAAAGCAGTCGTGGACCATCTGATTTAAGGAGGCTACGTTTCGCGAGATTACCCATTTCAGGAAAACATAAATCGCAAATTCGGAAGTCATGGCGACGAGAGATCGGGACTTTCCATGGTGGAAACCCCGAAGCAGTCGTGGACCGTCTGATTTAAGGAGGCTACGTGTCGCTAGATTACCCGTTTTGGGAAAATGAAAATCGCGAATTCAGAAGTCCTGGTGACGAGAGATCGGGACTTTCCATGGTGGAAACCCCGAAGCAGTTGTGGACCGTCCGATTTAAGGAGGCTACGTGTCAAGAGATTAACCACATCGGGAAACCGGGGATCAAGAATTCAGGAGCCCCGTGGTCGAGAGTTCGGACTCTCATGATGATAAGTCTCGATGAACGGACGAGATTATTTCGGAGGATCTCAGGGTCTATACGACCGTCATATGTGAGGAAGAGATGTCATTTTTAAGCTGGGGCACGAATGCGCATTAGAGTAAGTAGCGAGTAGATCTGGATGGCCAGAGTCCATCTGCCCAGATCGACAGCTGAGACTTCATTCCGGAGCCCCCCTGCCATTCTGCCTTTAACGGGGGGGGGTCCAGAATCGAACGTGCAACTCTTTAATGGTCGGGATTAATTCGGCTTGATCAACGGTGCTCAGGCAAATTCGAGACCCCCCTTGCCATTCTGCCTTTAATGGGGGGGGGGGTCTGGAATAGTGTGGCGTGTAAAGTGGGACCTGTCCCCTGTCACGTCGCCCACTGTGTCGTGCTTCCCTATTGCCACCTATACTCCACTCAATCGTGTGACAGGGCTCATTCCTATTGGCCATTCACTAACCCTGTTGGGATTTGTCCCTATTGGAAAGTCTCTAGCCCTGTCGGGGTTCAGCAGTTGCAGAGTCGAATGATTCGAAATTTCTGTAGCGCCAAGTTATGAATTATTGAGAGGCACCATGGTTATTTTACCTGTGATCATGACCCATGATCACATGGGAGCCGAGAGAGAGAGAGAACTATTTTACGCTAGGCCTCTGTAGATATTTTGAGGGCTCTGATTCTGCAGGAAGCAACAAAAAAATTGATTATGGTAGTGGGTGTGTGACAAATTGGTATCAAAGCATGGTTACAACACTTGGCCTACTTGGGCCCAGGCACGAGCCGCGTAAGAAGATATTGTCATCTGCGTTTTCTCCTTAAGAAGAAGGATTGTAGAATGAAATTGTAATCTGGGACATGAACTGTGTTGTCTTGTTTTAGTGTTACGATGGCTACCTACTAAAGTAGGTAGAGTCTCTTGCAATTGAGATGGCTGGATAGATAAATATTAAGACCCAAATGAAAAACCCTTTTTATATGGGTATAGATGTGAAAATATGAATTTATGCGTCGGTTATAAAAATGTATCTAACTCTTGACTAACAAACAGCGTTTGTCTTTTCACCCAAGCGGACGATTAGCCGCGGGAATTTACAGACACAGAAAATGGTGACTCACCAAGAGGTGGGATAAGGCTCCCACAATAGACACGAAGAGTCTGACGAAAGAAGAGCAATAGGAACCCCTCCAGATCTAGCTAAGACTGTGAGGAGTCTCATGGTTGAATTGCAAAGTTGCAAGGCCGACAATGAAAGGATGATGAAAGAACAAGAAAAGCAAACTGAAATTAATGCAGTTTTACTGCAGAGCTTATCCGACCTATAGCGACAAATGAAACATGAACCCGAGATGCAGAAACATGGTCATATCAGTGGCCATACTGAGAGGAGCACCTCAAGGAAGGTCCACCCCAGAGGTAAAGGACCAGTGCCAGACGATTCCTCTGAGAAGTAAGCTGGTGATTCAGAAGGCTCTTCCAGCAGCAGGACCGGTTCCTATTCTCGAAGAAAATAGAAGAAGCAAAAGAATTCCAAGGGTCATAAATTTGAGGAATTCAAATAGGTCAAACCTCCCTCCTTCGATGGAGAGATAAAGAAGGGAGAGGAAGTCGAGGCCTGGCTACTTGGACTGAAGAAATATTTCAGAGTCCATGATTTTTCAGAGAATTTGAAGGCCCGAGTGGCCACTTTCAATATGAATGGAAAAGATTCCATCTAGTGGGAAGATCTTAAGAATATGAAAGGGATCCGCGAGGAGGACCTGTCCTGGAAACAGTTTGAGAAGTACTTCCGGAAGAAGTATTTGTCGGAAAAATATTTCGACGAGAAGGATAAAGAGTTTTATGAACTCAAACTGGGGCAACTCACTATAGAGGAATATGTCAACAAATTCCTCAACTTATTGAGATATGTACCCTACATCAAGGCAGAGAAGGTGAAGGTGCAACGCTTCATCAGTGGGCTACCCAAGGAATACCGGAACCGAATTGAATTTGATGAGCCAAAGACCTTAGAAGACACTATTCAAAAGGAAACATATTGTCATGAACAATATGGACATCGGGCAGAGTCTCGTGGAGACTGGAAACAGAAGAGTGGTTCGAGATTTCAGAAAAAGGGGATCAAATCCTCAGGATTTAAGAACTACAAGAAGAACCCC
>ML786037.1:867615-880305 GCA_009831015.1 Picea engelmannii | reverse complement strand
AGACCCCTGTCTCGCAGAAAAACGGTCCATGTCTCATAACAGAAAACTCCGAATTTGATGGGAATGGTGGCTATTTTCGGCCGAGACGGTTGAACCGACTCTCGGAACTTGAGGAGGAGAGATATACTATTTATTGATATGATTTTAATGTAATAGGGTTGGATCTTCACGCCCTGGAGGCGACCAAGCTGTAACATTTTTGATCTGCCATTAATGAAAGAGGCTCTTTACAGGATTCCTGTGCATGTTTACTGGTGATGTGATTTCTTAATAAATGTTTTCTTGCTCTGTAACCACTRTGTTTTCTTAATCTAATMTTTATGAATAGCGTTATGTCTCAGGATTTATCTCTGATACCCTGGTTCCGATTCTGAAGATTTGAATGTTCATCTTCTAAATATTTTCAATCAAGAKATTCTTAAGTGYTTGTTGGTTGGAGTTATTTCCTTCTCTTTTCTTCTGATCATCATTTAAACTATTGAAGATCCAGTGARTGTGTTATCTTGCCTTGTGAAGGTTTTCTTTGTCATTTCTGGTTGTTTCTCAGATTTGATTAAATACAGACCCCATAGCCCAATGGATGTGTAAGCTGTCTCAGCCAATTTATAAACCCTTTTTTACAACAAAACCCATTGTTCTCATTACCTAGCCTAAAATCTGAAGTCAAAACCAAGCTATATCAGACAGAGAGATCCCTCTCTGGGTCTTGGAGGGCTAGATCCAAGACTCGAAGCGGTTCTGATGTTTCCTATGTGATTGCCTTTTCAGCCTTGGGCAAATTACAGAGTGATAATAGCTCCAATATCAAAGACTCCTTACAGAATGAGTACACCAGAGTTGAAGGAGTTGCAAATGCAGTTTGAAGAACTTCTGAAGAATGGGTATATACGCCCAAGTGTGTCGCCTTGGGGTGCCCCATTCTTGTTTGTGAAAAAGAAACATGGGACACTAAGATTGTGAATTAATTTCAGACAGTTAAATAAAGTGATTGTTAAGAAAAGTATCCTCTGCCAAGGATTGATGATCTCTTTGATCAATTGAAGGATGCAAAGATATTTTCAAAGATAGATCTGAGGTTAGGATACCATCAAGTAAGGATTAAAGAGGAAGATATCAGAAAGACCGCCTTCAAGACAAGGTATGGTCATTATGAGTTCATAGTGGTTCCATTTGGGTTGTCAAATGCACCAGTTGTTTTCATGTGCTTAATGAATGGTGTTTTCCGAGAATATTTAGATAAGTTTGTCATTGTATTTTTGGATGACATTCTTATATATTCTAAGTCAGAAGAAGAGCATGAACATCATTTGAGGATGGTGTTGCAAGTATTAAGAGAGCATCAGTTGTATGCCAAATTGAGCAAGTGCTCATTTTATCAAAGACAAATTCATTATTTGGGGCATATCATTTCAAAGGAGGGGATAGCAGTGGATCCTCAGAAGATAGAATCCATTAGAGAATGGACAGTGCCAAAGAATGTGACAGAGGTGAGATCATTCATGGGCCTTGCAGGCTACTATAGGAGATGTATTGAAGGATTTTCAAAGATTGCACACCCAATCACTTCCTTGCAAAGAAAGGGTGTGAATTTTCAGTGGACATTGGATTGTGAAAAGAGTTTCAAACACTTGGAACGGTTATTAACAAGTGCTCCAATACTAAGGATTGTAGACCCAAATGAAGACTTCATTGTATGCACAAATGCATGTAAAGAAGGACTTGGTGGAGTCCTCACTAAAAAGGGGTTTGTTATATGTTATGAATCAAGGAAGTTGAAAGAGCATGAAATACATTATGCCACTCATGATTTGGAGTTGGCAGCCATAGTGCATACCTTGAGGAAATGGAGACATTACCTCATGGGGAAAAGGTTTGAGCTTAGGAAAAACCACAATGGTCTGAAATATTTATGTGATCAGCCAACTCTAAATGCTAGGCAAAGCATATGGTTAGAGTTTCTAAGTGAATATGACTTTGATATAAAGCATATCAAGGGGAAAGAGAACAAAGTGGTTGATGCACTCAACAGAAGAGTGCATGAATTGCATGCTATAGCCATTAGCATGTACCAATCATATTTGAAACACAAAATTATAGAGGCTAACAAATCAGATTTGCAATACAAGGAATTAGTGGCAAAATTACAGCAAGGTAATTTGCAGCAAAAAATTGAAGAATACTAGCTAGATAATGGTGAAATTCTCATGTACAGGGGCAGAATATTTGTACCAAATTCTCATGAATTGAAAAATCTGATATTGGGAGAAATGCATAATGTACCTTATGTTGGGCACCCAGGATATCAGAAAACTATTGCAATTGTCAAAAGCCAATATTATTGGCCAGACATGAAGAAAGAGGTTGTTGATTTTATTGCCAGATGTTTGGAATGTCAAAAGGTAAAGGCTGATCATAGACACCCAGTTGGTTTGCTACAACCATTACCCATTCCTGAATCGAAATGGGAAGTTGTAACAATGGATTTCATCACAAAACTTCCCAGAACAAACAAGCAACATGATTCTATCATGGTAGTGGTGGATAAGCTTACTAAGCTGCTCATTTTGTTCCAGTTAAGCTCACTCACAAGACAACCAACATTGTTGATGTTTATATGAAGGAAATTGCTAGATTACATGGCATACCAAAGACAATTGTGTCTGACAGAAATCCAAAATTTACCTCAAAATTTTGGTAAGGATTATTTAATGGATTTGGAACAAATTTAAATTTTAGCACAGCTTATCATCCATAATCAGATGGAAAAACAGAGAGGGTGAATCAAGTGATTGAAGATATGTTGAGGATGTATGTGATGAATAAACCATCAAATTGGGAAGACTACCTACACTTGGTAGAGTTTGCTTATAACAATGGGTACCAAGCATCTCTAAAGATGAGCCCATTTGAGGCACTTTATGGAAGAAAGTGCAACACACCAGTAAGTTGGGATAACCCAGCAAACAGAGCAGTGGTTGGGCCAGATTTTCTCACGGAAATGGAGGAAAAAATAATAAAAATAAAACAAAATTTAAAGGCTGCCCAAGACAGGCAGAAAAGCTATGCTGATAAAGGCATAACTCACAGGGAATTTAAAGTGGGTGATCATGTATTCTTGAAAGTGAAATCCAACAGAAGTTCCCTGAAGTTGGGAATTTTTTCAAAGTTGGCAGCTCGTTATTGTGGGCCATTTGAAATCCTAGAGAGGATTGGTCCAGTTTCTTATATGATTGCATTGCATGCATCTATGTATGTTTATAATGTATTCCATGTATCATTACTCAAGAAATATATACCTGATGCTAATCATGATATTGATTGGAATGTGATTCAAGTGGAGCAAGAAGACACTTTTCAAGTGCATCCGGTATGCATTCTGGACCGGAAAATCAAACAGCTCCGAAATCGATCCATAGGGCTTGTAAAGTTCCAATGGACCTTGTACGATCCTAAGGACGCCACTTGGGAGCATGAGGATGCAATGTGGACAGAATACCCGCATCTTTTTTAGGATTTTTGAAAATTTTGTTGTATGTGTGTACATGATGCACTGAGGACAGTGCATAAATAAGGGGAGGGGATTGTAATATCCCTAGGCCGAACCCAATTGTAAATGTAAATGCAAAGGTACTTAAGTTGGTGAGTTGTTTGATGTCATTTTGGTATACATCTTTCATGGCATAGTGCGCGCATGAACTGCACAGTAAAATGATGAAGTGTGCACATTCCAGGATACCGCGTGCAATAACTTAAGTGTGCAGGATGTTGAGGCCAGGGAGCCTTTATGTATATGTTGTGTTTATAGGCTGGTGAGCCATTTTTTGATGATTAGGCCGAAAAGCCTAGATGTTAAAGGGCAGTGCACCTACTTTTGTACATATCACATCGTTAATATAAAATACATCGTTGCACGCAGACCGACCACGATAAAAGAGATGGGGGACTAAACTCCACTAGTCAGGGAAAGGGTGGGGCTAAAAGTTAAGGAAAAGGGCTAAGCTAGGGAGCTTAAGACAAAAAGGAATATTATATTAATATTTCTTTAATCATAAAGTATGGACAATGATTTTATCCTAAGTTCTAAAGTTGGGGACAAGTGGGCCAAAGTAGCTCCCAACATGACAAGTGTCAAGTTGGGGACATGTATACATATTGTTGGGACTTAGTTCATTTCCAGGGATCTTTTCCATCATTCCTCCCATCATTGAGCCATAATTCCATGACCATTTCATCCACGCAGTCAGTTATCCCTCATACATTCCTATCACTGTACCGGAACCTATATCCATATCCATTTTGTGTTGGTGTACCTAGTTAACTTGGGAACTGGATTGAAGAGGTGGGTTTTCAGGCCCGTGAGAAATTCTCTAGGTGAGAGAATTGTTGGGAATTGATTTCTTGAAGGTGCTAAACTGCAACTATAGTGCTCTGAGACTTCCTATCTGGCCTATTGTTGAAGCCCGGAAAGGAAGTGAGGCAGTCGAAGGACTGTTGAGCAGAGAAGGGGGACACTTCTTGGGTGGGACATCCATGTGGGGAATGAGGGACTGTAGGTTGTTGGTTTGAGTTAGCACATGAGACGGAGTCTTTCCTGTTGTTTATGAGCCTATAGCCTGGTTAGGAATCCCTTGACCCGGGTGGAGTTTAGCCCCAGCTCGAGGCTGACTCACTGTTGAGAGTGATGAACAGTGTGGTCTAAGGTTGGGAGGTTCGTGGAAGGTCTGCACGCAATTGGGGATATTCTTACAAAGATAAGTGTTAATTGTGTGATAAATTGACATGCTGCATTGTTATTTACGTGCTTATTTTTATGGTTTATCTTATGCATGGTTATAACTATCTATATTTTTATGGGCAAATCTTGTATATGCTGCATGTATATGTTTATTGTTATTCCAGTGTGAATCTGTGCATTTACAGATGTATTTGTCTATTTATATTTTATATGTAAAGATTTTGCATGAATTATGTGCATATGTTTTAATGTAATTGCATACAGTTCGAAAAATTTATGTGGCACAGCTCAGTTGGATGTTGGGTATGTTACGGTATGTTCCACGGAGAGAGAACAAAAGAGTTCTCTAGCGTAGCATGGCCCAGCATGGGTGGTTGGGGACGTTACAACACCTTGAAGATTTGATGAAGATTTGGAGATTCACTCATCAAGAAGAATCATGGAAGAGATATTTGTGAGAGGGTTTGTAGAGATATTACTTGCTAGTTGTAAGCACATGGTTGTAACCAAATGAGACATTTGTGGGTCAGGAGATATTTGTGGATCTAAATCCATTATTGGTTATCTTAGTTTTTGTATAAATAGGAGTTCCTCTTCCATTCAAAGAGGGTATTCTTGGAGTATGTGTCCAACTTATGATGGAATAGAATAAAGCCTCTTTTCACATCAATTTCAATTTCCATTCTCTAGTTTTAGATTTAGAATGATTTAATTTATGTGTTACTTTATTCTTGGGAGAATTGAGCTCACTCCAAATAAATCACAGTAGCATGTTGTTTATTCTCTTATTTATTTTATGCAATCCCATTTCCTTTATGCAAGTGTGATTAAAACCCTATTTTAAATCCTTTAATTTCTTATGCTAACAGAGTATTGTTGTAAGGAGCTACATTCATTGTAGCATATTTCACCTTGCAACCTGATATGCTACCATTTGAGGAATGATAACTTAGGATTGAAAGAGATAAGATTTACTTTATGCTTAATTCATGCAAGTGTGTTTAGAAACCTCTTTCCATTTCCTTTAATCTCACATACTGACAGAGTATTGTTGTAAGGAGCTACATTCATTGTAGCATAATTCACCTTGCAACCTGGTCTTCTACCATTGGAGCAATGATAAGTTAGGATTGAAAGAGTTGGGATTTACTTTCCATCAAAGCCTTTATTTCTTGCATGTGTGAATTAAACTTTCTTTTCAGACCCTAACCTCATTAAGTTGACAGAGTACTGTTGCAAGGAGCATATAATGCATACTTCACCTTGCATCCTGAGTTTCTACTAGTGGAACTATGACTAGTAAGGGTTGAAAAACTTAGAATATGATTGAGTTCGTTTATTTTAGAGTTAGTTTCCTACTTCATATATTGTGCCAACATCATCACAAGATTACGAGTATCCTTGGTTGATAATTTAATGAAATAAATTTAAGCAATTGAAGAAGCAATCTAGCACTCTGGAACTGGATCGATTTGGTGTAAATAGGATTATGAAAGGTGACATCCTTTTCATATCTGATACCGGTTCTATGCTTGTTCTTCCTGATTTCTTCCCAAGGTTTAATGATCTGATTGGAAAGAGGAAGTTGATCTATACTTGAATATGGAGTTGGCTCACTGAGTGGTTGTTGTGCTAGTTGTTGGTCTGAATCACCCTCATCATCTTCATCAGCTTTGATTATAGGGTTCTAAACAAGGATGAGTTCATAATGATGTCGAAGATTCTATCTCTCAAGTGCATCGCGAAGGAGTAGAGTCTGAATTTGCAGCAATGTTGTTTTGGCTTGTGTAAATTGCAAGCATGATACAACAAACTAGAGAGTTGATTTGTGAGTGGTGAGTGTATTGCCCATTCAATAACTCTAACATTTCCTCAACTCAAGCCATTTTAAAGACATATTTATACGTCACGGGGTTTCTTGCAACTCCACCCAGACTTTACAAGGAAAACTCAACTATGTAGACTCAACAAATGAAGGGTCTCGACTTCCACCGAAAATGCACCTATTTACAGAAAAACACAAGTAAACTTACAAAAGAAAACTATTTGCAAATATAACTTGATTCTTGGGATTGAATGAGTCTCCTCTCGTTCTATAAAGAACCTCCAACTTCAAAAGTTGAGCACTGGAATGGACTGAATATTTTCCCTTGCAAAAGAGAAATGTTCAAGATTGCAAAATGGCTTCAATATTTAAGCTCGATGATATTCGTAAACTTCGTTGATTCAAACCAAATATGTGAGTAAAGTGCGCACAGTTGATCAATTGCAAGTGTTGATGGTTCACTATGAAGGTAACCAGTTCAGAGGAAATCACCAGGATGGTTGTGCGCCAATGACCGTGCATATACATTGTATAACAACTCAGGCTAATGTGCCCACACCAAACTCTGGTGCCACAAATGAACCCATATTTATCCTTATTGGAAACTTATATTGGAAACTATAAATGCAACATTATTTTCACCCACAAATTGAAGAGATGCACAGAACAACAACTTTTTTAAAGCACGGACCGTATTTTTCTCCTGAGTTACCTCTTCTCGTTACAGGACATGGGCCAAATTTATTTCTTTGATAATGAGTAAGCCAAGTCGTTTGATCTTCGAGCCTTCTTAAGATGATTCCAATGGTGAAATTCCTGAGATCAAATTGAACCAAGGGCTCCTGTAAGAAGAATTTCGTAATAGTGACCGAGGATGGTGAGCTAATTCCTTGGTGGTGAAATCTGTCAAATTTTGGATCTGCTATCAATTTGAGAGACACGTGATCAACCTCCTTTGTCTCAGCTCAATTTATAATTGAAAATCATTTGTTTCACATTGTCTACAGTTGCCATGCGACCACAGTTGTATCGCCAGCACCCACGACAGTCCTTCTTAGGGACCGATAGGTTGAAACGCGAAATTGGAGTGTGTCGGGAGAATACCATGCAACTTCAGGGTTCCAAAATTAAGTTTTCTTTGGACTATCGCAAGTTCAGGGCCCCAGTGAGAAAGTTGAAAAAATCTTCAAGGTAGTTACTAGGTCGAGCCACCGCCACACAACAGCTGCAAGTTCGCTTAGCCACACTCCTGGTGCTGAAAATGATGAGATCTCTTCTTGTTGTTGGGAATTGCACGAAGTGTGTTCTCTACTCGTTCGGAGAGAATGCATGAAAAAGAAACCCTAGGATAGACTCTTCTCTACTCATATTTTGTTCTCCACCAGCACCGATACTTGTATTCAGAGAGCAGGAATAACTCCAAGATTAAGAGGAGATATCAATGGGATACCTTTGTTCTCTTTGAAGGTTCCTCCTATTGTATCTCATCTGACAAGCCTCTCCTTTCTTATCATTCTACTTACAAGCTTTATATCACCGAATTTCGACAAAAAATGCCAAAACGTAGAACGTTTTGAGAACGCCTATATATTTATACGATCCTTGTGGGGACAATCTCGATATATATGACAGTTACATAATTCAATCATAATTAGTTTTACATGTATTTACAGGTCCTGGAGTGAGTTGTTATAGCTTGTGGTTTTAGAAACATTCCTCTGCGACTTGCATTTGACGATGGGGTGCCACATGGCCCTAGCAGTGACCATTGAATAGGATTCTGAGTTCTAATGATGATTGGACTCCATCGAAAGGCCGACAAATTTTGGGGAACCAAGAAAAAAAATAATGAAATTTTGATAATTACTTAGTAATGTCCGACGGTATGATCGGTTTTATCCGTACCGTCGAAGCTCCTCGTCAAACTTCAACACCATATGTGGTAGTGAGTTTACGAGGTGAAGCCTTTTGGAGTTTCACTTCCTTCCTTGCCACAAGAACCAGCGAAGATCTTGTGCTATGGAAAGCTTAACAAAGGTCGGAGCCAGAAAAGTCAAGAATTGAAAGATAGGGAGGGAAGATAAGACAGATTTAATCAAGACTACTTTTCTCGCAGGATTAAACCATTATGAACCTCATCGAGAGAGTTTGGATTTGATTTTATACAAGATGTGTTTCCAAGCCAGTCAAGAGAGGGAGCAAAGACAGATAGGAATACCTAGATATATAAAGGATTTTCATTTGTCTTCATAAGGGAATTGGAGAGTTTTGTCTATAGCAATGGTTTGTCTGGCATTGATATTCCATGCATACAACTAACTCTCAACATCGTTTACTAAGCCTGCTGAGATCATCGTGAAATCGTCCATTGCTTCCTTTAAGCTGGAGGTGATGATTGAATATTCCCCACCAAAAAGGAGGGTGTCATTTGCACAGTGAGAACGATTTATCCTTTTGATCCCTCGTACAATTTTGATGCTAGAGATGTTTCTTATCCTGTACTCCACCTCCAATATTCTACTAAGGGATCCTGCCACAAGAATGTACAGGACCGGGGAGGCGAGACATCCTTGTCGGAGACCTATGGAAGCTTTAAAGAAGAGTGTGGGTCACCCATTGACTAGCAGGGAAATTCATGGGTTGTTAATCTAGGCCAATATCCAGGAGATAAAGCCTTCCCCAAAACCGAACTTACAGGTCCTCGAGTGAGTTGTTATAGCTTGTGGTTTTAGAAACATTCCTCTGTGACCTACATTTGATGATGGGGTGCCACATGGCCCTAGCAGTAACCATTGAATAGGATTTTGACTTCTGATGATGATTGGACTCCATCGAAAGGCCAACAAATTTTGGGGAACCAAGAAAACAAATAATGAAATTTTGATAATTACTTAGTAATGTCCGACGGTATGATCAGTTTTATCTGTACCGTCGAAGCTCCCCGTCAAAATTCAACACCATATGTGGTAGTGATTTTACGAAGTGAAGCCTTTTGGAGTTTCACTTCCTTCCTTGCCACAAGAACCTGCGGATATCTTGTGCTATGGAAAGTTTAACAAAGGTCGGAGCCAGAAAAGTCAAGAATTGAAAGATAGGGAGGGAAGATAAAACATATGTAATCAAGACTACTTTTCTCGCAGGATTAAACCATTATGAACCTCATCGAGAGAGTTTGGATTTGATTTTATACAAGATTTGTTTCCAAGCCGCTCAAGAGAGGGAGCAGAGACATAAAGGAATACCTAGATATCTAAAGGATTTTCATTTGTCTTCATAAGGGAATTGGAGAGTTTTGTCTATAGCAATGGTTTTTTTGGCATTGATATTCCATGCATACAACTAACTCTCAGCATCGTTTACTAAGCTTCCCGAGATCATCATGAAATCCTCCATTGCTTCCTTTAAGCTGGAGGTGATGATTGAATATGCCCCACCAAAAAGGAGGGTGTCATCTGCACATTGAGAATGATTTATCCTCTTGATCCCTCGTACAATTTTGATGCTAGAGATGTTTCTTATCTTGTACTCCATCTCCAATATTCTACTAAGGGATCCTGCCACAAGAATGTACAGGACCAGGGAGGTGGGACATCCTTGTCGGAGACCTGTGGAAGCTTTAAAGAAGAGTGTGGGCCACCCATTGACTAGCAGGGAAATTCATGGGTTGTTAATCTAGGCCAATATCCAGGAGATAAAGCCTTCCCCAAAACTGAACTTACAGGTCCTCGAGTGAGTTGTTATAGCTTGTGGTTTTAGAAACATTCCTCTGTGACCTACATTTGACGATGGGGTGCCACATGGCCCTAGCAGTAACCATTGAATAGGGGTTTGACTTCTGATGATGATTGGACTCCATCGAAAGGCCGACAAATTTTAGGGAACCAAGAAAACAAATAATGAAATTTTGATAATTACTTAGTAATGTCCGACGGTATGATCAATTTTATCTGTACCGTCGAAGCTCCCCATCAAAATTCAACACCATATGTGGTAGTGAGTTTACGAAGTGAAGCCTTTTGGAGTTTCACTTCCTTCCTTGCCACAAGAACCTGCGGATATCTTGTGCTATGGAAAGCTTAACAAAGGTCGGAGCCAGAAAAGTCAAGAATTGAAAGATAGGGAGGGAAGATAAAACATATGTAATCAAGACTACTTTTCTCGCAAGATTAAACCATTATGAACCTCATCGAGAGAGTTTGGATTTGATTTTATACAAGATTTGTTTCCAAGCCACTAAAGAGAGGGAGCAGAGACATAAAGGAATGCCTAGATATCTAAAGGATTTTCATTTGTCTTCATAAGGGAATTGGAGAGTTTTGTCTATAGAAACGGTTTGTCTGGCATTGATATTCCATGCATACAACTAACTCTCAACATCGTTTACAAAGCCTCCCGAGATCATCGTGAAATCGTCCATTGCTTCCTTTAAGCTGGAGGTGATGATTGAATATGCCCCACCAAAAAGGAGTGTTTCATGTTCACATTGAGAATGATTTATCCTCTTGAAAGTTGATCCCTCATACAATTTCGATGCTAGAGATGTTTCTTATCCTTTACTCCATATTCAATATTCTACTAAGGGATCCTGCCACAAGAATGTACAGGACCGGGGAGGGGGGACATCCTTGTCAGAGACCTGTGGAAGCTTTAAAAAAAAGTGTGGGCCACCCATTGACTAGCAGGGAAATTCATGGGTTTCTAATCTAGGCCAATATCCAGGAGATAAAGCCTTCCCCAAAACCGAACTTTCGCAAGATAATGAAGAGAAAGCTATGTCGAACCTTGATTAATGCATTAGCCATGTCAGTTTTGATGATTATTCCTTTATCTCCTCGGACCCTACTTGAGTGTATGGCTTCTTGTACCAAGATGATATTGTCCACCATTTTTTTTTCTCAAACAAATTCTCCTTGATTAGGAGATATAAGCCAAGGGAGGAGGGGCTTCAGGTGATTGGAAACTATTTTGGATATGATTTTGTAGGAGACATTGCATAGAGAGATTGGCCTAAAACATCCAAAGGAGGAGGGGTTAACCTCTTTTGGAATTAGGTCCAGAAAGTATAAATTGGTGTTTCCTCCCATCCTTTCCAATCAAAGGACATATTAGACCATCCTGAGAAGATTGAATTTGATTATGTGCCAGTACCTTTTATACAAATGTGTTTAAAAAACATCAAGCCCAAGAGACTTATCTAGATCCATTTGTTGTATGACTCTCGGAATCTCTTCCTCAAAGAGAGGGAAAGTGAGTATTTCATTGTCTTCAGGGCGCAAAATGGAAGGGATGTTTGCTAACATTTTTCCTGTAGTGTCAGCATCCAACCTTCCTTCCTCTGAACATAAGTCTTTAAAATGGTTGAAGTCCACCTCTTTGGTATAATTGAACGATGAGACTATTTCTCCTTTCGCATTCCTTATTTCCTTGACTATGTTTTTACAGAGTTTATCTTTGGCCTACCTGTGGAAAACTTAATGTTTTGATCCCTTGCCTAAATCCAGAGGCTTCTGGACTTTAGACACAATTTTTCTTCTTCAGATCTCAAGGATTTTTGATAAATTTGGAAGGTGTCTCTCTCCTCAACTAGCAAAGCATGAGTGATCGATTCCCCTTCTAACGTCCCTTGCAACTCTTCCATCCGTCTAGATAGAGCCTTGAATTCCTCGTCTATAGGATTGAACTTGAATTTCTGCTACTCTTTTAAATCCATTTGACGTTTTTCAGCGTCTGTTCCCAGATGTAGAGAGGGGAGCATGCGATCCAATGGAACCAAGAGTTAGAAACAAGATAAAAAAAAGGAGGGATCTTGAATCCATAGGGGATTGAAGCAAAAGGGAATAGGGTCAAGATTATGAGGGTCGGAGAGGATGAGGGAAATGGGACAATGATCAAATCCATCCTAGGGGAGAATGATAGAGGAAAGGGAGACATGGTCTTCAAAGAAAGAACAACTGACAAAAAATTGATCCAGTCTAGCAACAATGTGACCACGACCCAGCCTTTTATTGGACCAGGTGAACCTTCCTTTTACAGGATTTTCATCAACCAAATCCAAAGATGTCAAAATTTCTTCCATACTTTCCCAAGAGGGGTCTCGGACGATGCCCCCCCCCCCCCCCCCCCCCCCCCC
>ML786037.1:839962-853655 GCA_009831015.1 Picea engelmannii | reverse complement strand
TAATCTAATATACCCCAATTAAGTGGTAATGAGCCAATATTAGGGCTTAATAGTTTCTTGGTCTATCCCACATTCATAAAGTGGATTGACTCGAATTTCTTGTAATCCTATATAAGAAATATTTGGCTTTCTCATTAAGTAATACAATACAAAGAACTTTTTTGAGTTATCCTAGTTTCTATATGTGCTTGATTTCTGTAATATCCATTTGATGTGGGATTTATGCAATCCTCCCTCTGCCTAGTTGTAAGATTATACAATTGATCTTGGGTACCCTCATCCAAAACTTCTTCCACTAGTTACACAAAGTGTTAAGGTTCAATGACTTTGCAACCTTTTTTTCTCAAATGACATCCATTGTTGATTTAGATTCAATACAACATTGTTATCAAAATCCCAATTGATCCCTAGTAATGAAAGGTATGGGGCATTATCATCCAATATTTTAATGACTTCAAAATATGCATAGGTCTTCACACCATCTAAATCACCCTCTATTCAATTTCAGTGTTCCAATTGGAAAGATACGTGAATGGTTAGCCAAACATAGCGAGATCGGTAAGTAAACCAAGGTATGATGTCCCATAAACTCTGAAGACTTATTTGGCAACATGTCATGTCCAAGCCTATATTGAGCATGAACTCCTACCACTCATATCCTCCAATTAAGGAATTCAATCGAAATTATTTCCCTAATATTCTCCTTTGGACATGGTGTAAGGATCTAACTTGGTCAGTGATCCCAACACCCACATGAGTACCTCTTTTAGGTTGGCTACAAATTGGTCATCTTTGAGAAATAATAGGAATGTCTTTAGCCATCCTTGGACCTCATGTTTAGTTGAATGTATCAGCAACTTTAAGAATATGCTAAGTAGTTTCATTATGGATAACGATCTTCCACTTTCGTAGAACCAACATCTCGCATGTAAACAACTTACCTCATCATTTCCACCGCATCACACAAAGATTATTGCTACTAGATAATATCAAATGCTAGTGATTTCGATGGAGCTTTATAAATAGGACGTTGATCCATGGTTTCCTCTTCTACTCTTGTCTTTTCCACACCTTGGGTGATGACATTTATGCCATTATATGTGTAATCCACCAAGTATTTGTGGTTCTGAATTGACCATGTTGGCATCACACTACCCCTAATCCCACACCTCCAAATTTTCTATTAGCTTTGGACAATCCTCAATGTTATGTCTGGTCTTCTAGCATTAGTTGTTGCAAGGCTGATGTGGCTATATATAGTTGCATGTAATGTTCCCCAACATTGTGGTAGAGGACGATTCACATCATTCCTTGATGCCCCATTATCTTGGTTTTGATTATGTGAATAAATTCTTCACTAATCTCATTAAAATAATGCATGACATTCCTCTATACGGTGAATGATTACCCTACAAAATCCACAATGTATCATAGCTGCAATGCTATTGTACTTTTGTAACAACACACAATGATGGGGATCATGTTATTGGTTCTCATATATTTCAGTGTTTGATATCTGCCTTTCACAACATATTGCCCAAAAATGGATTAGCCACTACCACGACATATCTATGGGACATGGCAAAATTAGTCTAGAGGTGACCTTCTATAAATTTACATAGTGTGCACCACACTACCTCTCTTGTTCTCTATTTTTCCTTTGCTCAAATGCTTGAATCCACTCGCATAACATAATTAATTGGTATAGGAACTATGCTAACCCTCGATGCAATCATGAAACCAAGGTTTTATCCAATCCACTGATAGATGAAAACCACATTGTGAATCCCAAATCTTACCACTTCATTAACCATTGTTGTTGCAGCAACAACATCAACATCTGCAAGCGATGTAACAACCCACCAATAAACCATTCCTTTTGCTACACTTCTTGAATGGTACAATTCAACCGAGTCATCAAATCTTGAAACTACTGGTCATATTCCTAGATGGTCTCTCCAACCCTTGGCTTAATCTCCTGTAATTCTACAGTACCCCACTATTTTGGATTCATCTTGTGGAAATCCTTCATGAAACCTACTCTCAACTGAACCAAAGTCACACCATGCAATGTAGTGGCATTTTTCTTACTTTTCATTTACCATTACAATTCTCTTCTTTAGAGTTTTATTTGGAATTCCACCAACCACGTTGCGTTCATGATTCACCACATGTTTTAGATAGCATCGGAAATAAACTAGTGACACCCTATGTCCTTGTAACCTATGCTGTGAAATAGAGGTAGTCATGGAGATGACTCATTCAACTGAGTTTTCACCATTCTCTAATGACTTTTTATCAACACAAATCTCTTGGGTCTTGGCTATTCTACCACTGGCATTTCTCTTATAGTAACACTTATAGAATTAGATAACATTAAAGACAAATCATGATTCCCTTTAATGGTTACATGTACATTATTCAATGCCACCAAAGTAGGAGTACTCGAACTCCTAGTGAAACACACACTTCCATTTTGTGTAGAAATGGTCACGTGATCTTGAAAAAAACCAAAAGATGTAGGCGGTAAGAGGTAGGAGGGGTCGAATTCACTGCCATTTTGGTCTGCTTCCTTGGTGGCATGGCAATATTTAGGGTTAGAGTACCAAAATGATGCAAATTCAAAAGCATCTTCAAATTCCTTTCCTTGATTATGTTTTTCTATGATTTATTCATTGATGGTCAAGTTAGTAGGTTCAGCCATTATCTCTATACATATAGTTTGAGTACTATCTACATCCCCTACATTGTCATGTGGTTTCCATATCAATTCTTCAAAAATTCCTTTCACGTATTTGAACTCTTGACCTCTCCGGATGACCACACGTTGGCCCTCGACGAAGTTTTGAGGAAACCTTGGTCAGGTTTGACCACCTTTTGGACTTCAATAGGATGGTCGAAGATGGAGTGCCCAGGCAAAGCTGAGATCGTGGATCTCACTTATTTTGCAGGCTATGTGGACCCAATAAGGGGTCTCTAGGGTTTTTGTAATGGGTTATGGGATGTCGGCCCATGGGTTCTCCCATGTTTAGGCCTTTTTGTAAGGGATTGTAAAAGTATAAATAAGCACGAATTTATTGTAGAAGAGTAGTGGATAGTGGAAGTGGATAAGTGCAAGTAGTTCTGAGTTGCTTTGTGCAACAGAATGTGTATTTAAGGCTATGTGCTTGCTAAAGGAGTTGGCTCTGTGCCTTGACCTAGGTTTGGAAGGATGATTTGGTGCTCAGTCCATAGATCCCATGTCCTATGCAAAGCTCGGCTCTGTGGATTAGTGCACTGAAGAAACTGAATGTAAGAGATTGAAGAATAATAAAGAAGACGAAGCAGTTGGTGGGCGTAGCCCCACACTGGGGTGAACCATGTATATCTTGTGTCTTTGGTTTACTTTGTGTTGTGTTTTTTATGTTATGATCATGCTTAGTGCTTGATGATTATGTATGATAGATAGATCTGTTGTTGCTTAGTGCTTTACTTAAAGATGAATGAATGTTAGATCTAACTTAATGCTATGTGTTGAGTGGTGGAAATGATTAATCTTTGTTGTTACTAGGTCAATCTCTATTAGGGTATGTTCTGCGATGTTATTAAAGCTAATGAACTAATGCATATCACCTTCTAAGTGTTTCTAGAGTACTCTGCGAAGTGTTACCATCACAAATCAGTGTCCCGACTTGGTTACAGACACCTGCATCCTATAACCCCCCTGCTTCTACCTCGGGTGAGACTTCGTCTGCTTCACAGGTGTTGTCGAAAGGGTCAGTAGTTAGGGTTTTGTTGGTGCGATGTTAAGTGTTGAACCTTGGGTCTGCCCCTGTGCCAACAAATGGTTTCATTTTCAGGACCTGAAACTGTGATTGTTGGGAATTGAAGTAAAGAAAAGAGAAGGTTTGTGCGTAGATTTGTTATTGAAGTGTGCAGTACTCTACTTGACTTGCGGAGCTCTGTGCTAAGAAAGAAATCTGATCTGAAGAAAAGAGGTAAGATCTTAAAAGAGGTAAAGTTTTGTTCTTTGATAAGAGTAAGATAAGTGAAAATTTTTGTTTCGAAAGCATGAATTTAGGTATGTTCAATAGATTTTGTCCTAGTCTGAAGGCTAGGGTGCAGTTGGAAGAAAGATTTTATCTAAGTAAAGCTAATAGAAATGAAGAAAGATATGTTATTCCTATGCATAGAAAGATTTTTTGGACTAATAAGTGGATGCAGGAACCTGGAAAGAATTTTTGTATATTGTTGGTCCAGCACTGTGATCCTAGTGCGCAGTACAGGAGAGTTTGGGGAACATACAAAAGGAAAAGAAGATTGACATTGTGCTATAACTGCAGAAGACCAGGCCATCTTGCTAAGGAATTCCCTGGTACATGTCCTATCTGTCTTTATTGTAATATTGTCGGTCATGAGGTTGACGATTGCCCAAAGATGATTGCTACAGTTGAAAGATTTAACATAAGACAAGAAAACTATGAAGGAAATAAAGAGACTAAGAGCATGTTAGAGAATCATAAAGAGAAAGAATCATAGAAATCTCAGACTATGTTATTACAGTTGAAAGAAACAATGAATGATCACAAAGATGTCAGTTTACCAGAGATCATGAAAGTAAAACAACGCATAAGTGCAAGAATAGGAGACTTTGACATAGACTGTGTCTTGGATGAAGAAACACAAGTAAATCTTATGACAGAAGACACTTGGGAAATTTTGGGAAAGCCTACTATGGTACCTTCATTGGGAAGGATAGGCTTGTTTAAGGGAAAGATGATAACCTTATGTGGAAGAGTTACTAATGTACCTTCTATTATTCATGGAACATCGACTGAAGAGGAATCTGAAGTCATTAAGTTTATTGGGGACAACACCCCTTTCCCACTTTTATTAGGTAATCCTTGGATTGAGAAATATCAGATCAGAAGGAAATAAGAGGAAGAATATACAGAAAAGAAAAATCAATAACTGAGGGACTTCATCACTAGAAAAATAGAACGACTAATAGAAGAACGAGAAGATAAGTGGAAGCAACAGAAGGCAAGAGAATTAGTTGTCGAGGTTGAAAGAATGCAATAAGGTTTGGAGCTGTCCATGCAAGAAAGAAGAATACCCACCCAGGAATTAATAAGAGAAGGGATATTAACTGTGAAACCTTTGAGAGAAAATCAGTAGTGAGAAGTCATTGCGCTAGGAGAAGATAAGAATAAGAATGAAAAGAGGAATCCAGAAACAGTTAAAGAGACTCAAATCATAGGAAAGAAGGCAAGGAAGCTCAGTAAAAAGAAATCCAATTTGGAAAAGCTACAGGAAGCTACAGAAAACAAATGGAAGACTCCACAGACTGGAACCGCGCAGGAGGCAAGTTCACAGGATTTGAACCTCGCCGGAATAGCAGGACCGCGCAGAATGGGACTTCGCACTATCGAATCTATATGACCATTGGAGGTGTCAGGGTCATTAGAACGACTCTCTGTAACGGCTAGAAAATGCATTTATGGGCCGATGGACCACTTTTGGGACATTGAGACCGTGCCATAATGGACATATTCGCATTGATGGAAGCATTCATGCCCGTTTGAATAATCTGTTACGAGGCCCCACTTATTTAACCCGTCGGACGCTGCATCAGGACCACTTTTTGCCACCCGAAATTGACTGAGCTAACAAGAGAATTGATTGTGTGTCGAGTTGTGTTATCAGAAGCTAAACCTCGCCATCCATTTGTCTGTCCCGCCTGTCTGTTCATCTACCCCGACCTATCTGTTTAAAAGTGAGAATGTCAGGTGAAACTAGTGCATTAGAGAAGTCTGTCGAGGAGTTCCTCAAGAAGATAATGGCCGACAGACAGTTATCTGAAGGTGTCCAGGCATTGTCGACCAGGGGACTACAGGCCTCCCCTTCGACCGGACGTCGTTCTAGCTGTGTTAACCCCGCGACTGAGCAGCAATGTAAGCATCGTGGCGATCTGGCTAATGCGAAGCAGATCCTGTTGATCTTGCCAAAGTATATCCCACCTTTGGCTTGCACGGTTAATCGCGACAGCATTCCATGAGACTATGAGTACACCTTGTTCACTGCATACATTCTGAAAGGAATACGCATAGTAGGGAGCCAGTTAGGACAGATCCCACTGCTGAAGAATAGCGACTTCAACCTAGGGGATAGGAAGAACTATGCTATGCTCGCACCCCACCGATACTTGATGAAGACAACTGGGAAGAAGCCTCACCTTGTCTCCCAGCAATGGATTAAAGAGCTCACTCAGTCCATTGTGCTAAACGTGATGAAGATTCCCCATTTTGATCGTCACCAGGAGGTTAACGCTTGCATTAAACTCCTCTTGTCGTGCTATCATGGTGGATACATGTGGCTCGACCGACGGATTACTGTGGATCCGGCGCTGATCCACCTGATTACAGGATTAAGCATGCAGGGACCTGACCCTCAATAGTTTTATCCAGGGAAGGCCTCGGACCGCTCCCTGGAATAGTGCATCAAGGAAGCATACGGCGAAGTTGAAAAAGGAAAGTGAGGCTACAAGGTTGCCTCTATACAGGATGGCACAGTTCACCTCGCTTGCCAACTTATAGTTGGAAAGATCGTAAGGAAGAACCACCCCACACATGTCACCAGGTTTGTGGTGGACCTCATAGGAAAATGTGTGGAAGGAATGCAGATGAATTGGGCAAGTTACCTCATCAATGAACTCGAGAAACATTGTCGCAGAGCTCAGGATTTAGGATACGAGTTCCACTTCAGTTGGCTGATCGTTTTGATCGCATTTGTCGCTTGCCAAATGCCTGAACGAGCCACCTTCCCCGATATCGAACCATCGGAGTCATTGGCCACTAGGTTTTCTACCTTGTGGTACACCAATGACATGTCGAAGCAGTGGCAGTCCCACTGAAGGTTTTCATTGAAGCATTCCCACACATGACACTGCGCACCCTGCACCAGTACAGACCAATATCCAAGTTCCACATAGATCTTCACTTTATCTATATCACTACACGCAGAGATGAGAGCAAGGAAGAGTTACAGTCGTACTACAAGCTAACAGATGAAGACATGGAGCAGATCACAAAGGAGTGGTCGGAGGAGTTCCTGGTACCTATTGTTGATGTCAAACTCTCTGACATTGACACCATAGGAAACCCCATGATCACCCAGGTCGAGCTTGTCGGACAACCCAGTGGGGCGAAGAAGAAGAAAAAGAAGGAAGAAGTCCAAGAGATAGAGACTGATGAGGATGAAAATGCCTTTGAAGAAAATGGCTCAGGCTCGCTAGGAGGAGGAGACAAAGAAAATGGACAAGGAGAAGGGGATGAAGGAGAAAAGCAAGGAGAAGGTGATGCTACACCGATGAAAGATCCCCCTGCTGAAACAGTAACACCACAAAAGAGGAAGGTTTCTCCACAGAAACCTTCGGCAAGAAAGAAGACGCGTGCCAGTAATCCCCAGGTAGAGGTGATGCTCATGGAGGACGGCATCAGTTTGGTTTGCGGAGCCATGAAAGATGCTTCCGAGGAAATCTTGCAGAGATATGGAGCGAAGCAGGATGAACTATATGGCAGGATCGAAAATGAATTGAACGAAGTAAAGCAAGATATTTGTTCGATCTGCGCAGTACCTACTGTGTCACAGATTGCGAAATTGGGGGATGAGCCAACCCAATTGAGAAGACTTGCAAATGCAATAGAGGCTCAACTTCATAAAGCCCAAGAAGAAAAGGAGAAGGCTATAGAAGCCTTGAAACAAGAGAAAGAGGAAGTATTAGAGTAATTACGAGTAGTGTGGTACTGTGTAACTGCCTATGAAAATGAGAAAGAAGAGTTTCAGGCAATGATCCAGGAGGGAAAAGCCCATCTATAGAGAGAAAAGGAGCAGAATCTCGCAGAACAGACTACGGTCAAAGAAGAGGTGAATAAGGCATGTCGCTTTGTGTCAGGCTTGGCACAGGAGGAACAGGAGTCGGTCAAGTTTCAAGTGGTGAAGCTCACTGAGACCATCCAGTAGCTTCAAGCGAGGATAACAGAGTTTGAGATCCAAGCAGTACCGAGCACTCTGAAGGAAGTGCGTGACCAGAGGGAGGAAGCCGCCAAGAACATAGTTGTAAGGATAAGATCCCTCGCCTCAGAATGCAAAAGTCTGAGTCATAGAAGTGCACAGACATATGAATGCCTTGCAAAAGATCTAGAGCTAAGGAAACTGGAAGCGCAGTTACAGGAGGTGAAACAGCAGGCATTCTCCATGCAGGTGTATATGAAGCTACTCACCACAGTCGAAAGAATGAAGAGATCTCAGGAACAACACACAGTGCAACAGCAGATCACTGCCCTCCAGGGTAGGGTAATGGAAGTCACACAGAAGCTACAACCTATGCTGGATGAAGCCTGTAAGGTGTTCAAAGAAATTGAAGGACAAGGCTCGCAATTAGACCAAGTTGTTGCATCAGTAGAACAGCACCTGGAAGTGCCTGTTACAGAGAAGATGATCTAGGAGCTCGTTGAGCAGGAGGCTCAAGCGAAGAAGCAAGTCGAGGTAGCTCGAGTTAAGATCGAGGCCTTCAAAGCAGCGTTGCCCAGACCTGAGTGACTTGGGACGAGTCACAGGTGAGTGTTGGGGACCTGTTGGCCCTCGACTGTAATGTCCCCACTTTGGGACATCATTACATTATAGAGGGTTATGATGACCAAAGTCGCCAATAGGAGATTTTACCGAGTACAGGAGATATTGAGGGATATTTTGGGGTATGGCTTGCATATCTCATCCTATTTCGTCATTATGATCCATTTCACACAGATCGGCTTTGGTTCCGTTGCATTTTGACTATTTCCATGATTTTGAGTATTTTGAGCTATAGGTTAATTAAATTCACTGAAGTGGTCATTTTGGGCACAATACTTGGAGGAACCTCTCAGTGTAATAGCTCATTGGAATCGGGAGGAACAACACTACAGGATAGGATGATGAGAAGTGACTTTCATTGGCCACAGAAGCCACAAGGAGAGATAAGGAACTTTTCAAAGGTAAAAAGGTTAATTATTTAATTAAAGTGATTTAATTAATTAATTAATAATTAAAAAAGAAAAGTCACTTTGGAGAGACAAGGTGAGAAAGAAGTATAAAGAAGAGGCAAGGGCCTCTATTCTCTCATTCATTCATGTATGTTTATCATTTTGATATCTGGCTTCTAGCTAGAGAGCCCATACCTTGGGGGTTTTGAGGTTTTTGACTTAACAAACCCTAGAGAACGATTTGGTGGTGAAATATTCCACCTAGCTCGTCCCAAGCTTGGTATTGGGGATTCAATACTCCTCCACACCATTCTAGTTCGGATCTATTCATAGCAGGATGGTTCTACACCAGCCATAGGCACGGGGAGAGAGAGGATGCACCATTGAGGGTTTTCCAGCAAGGGGGGTGCACTTGTGGAGTTAGACTCATTCGTTTTGGTTGAGGAGAAGAGATTTCAGGAATTCCAAGTATTGGGTTTCCCTTGCAGGTGTCATAGCGTCATTCTTGGTTGTTTCCAGTGATATTTTGAGGGAGGATTGATTTGTATTGAGAGTGGGATGATTTCCCAAGAGGCGGGCACATCATTCTTTAGAGGGTGGCTAGATCCAAGGGTCTAGCAAGTTCTTTGACGATTTGAGCACTTGGGTTTTCATTGATGTGTCTCAATCTATCATTCTAGCGGTTTGGTGGAGCATTTGGAGGTCTCTAGGAGAGAGGCCGAATTATCTAGGGTTTCAAGCATCCAAGGGGGGCACATCATTCCTTGGAGGGAGGCTAGATCCATGGCTTTGAGAGGGATCTTGGCATTTTGAGCATCTGGGTCATTATTGCAACTACTCGATCTATTATTTTACATCTTCATCGGAGCATTGGACATCTTTGGCAGCAGGGCCGAATTGTTGAGGCTATTCAGGGTTCCGGCAGGGCGTGGCATCTTCCAGCTTGGGGTTTGACACTTCATATGGCCCAGATCTTTCTTGTATTGGTATTCATGGTGTATTCATCCTTTGGAGGCTTATAGTATCCTCTTGGTGCATTTTTTAGCAGCTCCTATTATGTTATTGGAGCCATCTCTTGAGCATTCCAGATCGGCCTCTTAATTGTAGCAAGTTCTTCTATTTATGAATAAAATCAGATCTGAGGTGTTTGTCTTGTCTATCATATTGTTGATCTTGCATATGGTTGAGGTATGTTCCATTACAGTATCTTCTTGTTTATTGTTGCAACACACATTAAATTCATGCAAGACGTGATGTTCCTGGCATATTGTCTTGGGAACATTACAATGGTATCAAAGCCTAGATTCTTGTCAGCCTGAGGGATCTTCCATATGGCAACTTGGAGTCTAGGTATTTTGCTAGAGAGGCAGTACGTTGTGAATGGGACTACTATGACCTTAGTGAGAGAACTAGGGCCCAAGTAACATTCCAACAGTATTTATCCATGAACAATCCTAGGTGGAACACAGATGAGATTACATTTTGGGTCAATCAGATAGAGGAATATCGAGATAGCGCAGCTATTTGGAGGGAAGCACAGAGTAACCCCACACCCATTAGGAGCATGCAACTTTGCTACAGTTGCAAGGTGCCTTGGGAACCAGGTCATAGGTGTAGGAGTAAGGGTAAGAAGCATATTATTGAGGTGCACTATGACAGTGATGATGAGATATGTGAGGAGGGAGTGATAGATGCTTATTTGGAGCAGTCTGATGATGATAGTGACTCTTGCACAGAGGCTATTGATTCTTGGACACTTGAGGAGGATAGTGACCCTTGCGCATTGGAGGAACAGTTGGATGGACAGAAGGATAGCACATGTGTTTCAACAGTCATATCACCTACTATTGACAACTTTACACCTCAGCAGAGTGTTTACACTAGTGAGGATTCACACACGTTAGCACCTACAGATGACGAGCTCCCTATGGTGACCGTGACACATCTTTCATATTTCCAGACATCTACGACAGACTCATCACATGGAGATAGCAGTAGCATAGAGGAGTCATACGTGAGAGATGCACACCATGGACATGTAGGTCCACAGATCCAGGAGGGGATAGATGACGTGAAAACAGTTCATCCTACACTCACATATCATCATGAAGAGTTTGAGTCAAAACTTTTGGAGACCCATTAGTTGAGAAAATTGTGGATACTGACAAGTTGATGGGGAACTTACTCCTAGGATCGGCCTGCATTGATGAGGATGCACTCTTTACTAGTCAGGATGACCATAGCATGTGTTTGAACACATCTATATGGGATCCAGGCACAGATGATAGTAGCAGGATGAGTGCACAGGAGGATACAACTGCTCACACCAGATACAGTATGATTCAGAGGGGGCTAGCAGTTGATGAGGATATACAGTTGCATATAGGAGGAACTAATGGCACAGTAGATAGTGGGCAGTTCAGTACTTTATCTTCTGCAGAGAGTATTTTTGGGGATTCCAGAGTTGACACTAGCAGGACTGACACTAGTAGTGAGGGATATGAGGTGATACCTCAGCATGACTATGACCAGGAGTCACACTACTTGATAGGACAATTGAGAGCTAGTGAGGATATGATCATGGCAGCCACCAGACGCATTGATGACATGCGTGCATTGATGATAGATTATTGTTGGAGGGCATTGGTGGCACATGGTAGTGCAGATGGAGGATTGGCCATGGATGACTTTCATACTCTTAAGGAGAGAGTATTTATGATGAGAACCGACTACCAGCAGTTGTTGACTGACAGGGACTACCTATTGAGGATTGGTGAGATGTATCATGAGGCTCTGAGGGAGCAAGAGTTGGAGGTGGACAGACTTACTCAGGAGTTTGAGAGTACTCGAGGATTCTTGAGAGGCACACAGGTAGCCCTTCAAGAATCAGAGTCTAGATAAGATGAGCCTCATGAGGAGATGTGTCAGAGATCCACTTCATCTGTCTTAGTGGCCACTCAGATATATCATTCAGTCATGTTGTTAGAGGATGTTGGTGATCTAGCATAGGAGCACCAATTGATGGAGGACACTTCCATTGGTGTTCCGAGAGCGGTTGACCTCCATGTAGAGGTTGATCCAGTAGTACGCCCAGGATGTATGATGCAGCATGAGTCTACGGGAGACGACATGAGTATTCCAGAGCATAGGGTTATGAGTGATAGTTCACAGAAATATGTCGAGATATGCAGTCAGTTTCAGACGGATGTATTGGATTGCAAGGAGGATACACACTTAGGGGAGTATGCAGATGTCACTCCTTTACAACAACACGTAGTTATGAGATCTCACCTTCACTGTTTTAGAATTTGCATGGTAGATGAGAGATGGAGATTGGTTTACCAGCAGTTGGAGGAGTTACTTCCAGTTGTCCTAGATGAGTGGGGTTCAGTGATGACCATAGGAGAGTATTTATCATGGATACCAATGGAAGAGCTTATGGTCGAACCCTTGGGATTGACCATAGCATGTGATATCTTCCAGCCCTACAGTCAGATACAGAGGTTTATGTTAGCCTCTCCTGACACTTTTATCATAGATAGCAGCATGAGGAGAGATAGACAGTGGCTGAGGACATGGGGATTGGCTAGGCCGAGACCACTCGACATGAGTGTTCTTTCGGCATCCAGTCAGATAGAGGTGGATCGTCATAGGTATCCAGTTGAGATTTGGTGCATGATGGGGAGCATCATAAGCCAGGTGATAGCAGATGAGCACAGAGGGCTTCTGACAATGATCAGTCTCACACGGGAGCAGTTAGAGGGGTTTGGAAGTGATAAAATTCCAAGTTTTCCATGGGATCTGGATGTTCATTTAGCTAACATGATGTTTTACTACAGGGTGACCCAGGTTGTGCTAAAGAGCCACATATGCCACCATGGGTTGGTTTGGAGTGGGCCTGCAGGTACTTGTCCTATGGAGCGAGACATTTTCTCCCTCTTGATCATCATGATCGGGCATGGAGATGGTTGGGAAGGTACTACTTCCACATAAATGTTCTTACTGTTGGATCATGTTGTCATTGATGTCAATGATTTGATTGATTGATGTCAAGTGATTGATTGATGTCAAAGGATTGATTGATTGATGATTTATGTAATATAATATGTATTGTCCTTGATGAGAATGCATAGATGAAGATGGATCAATGAGTTGTCATTGATACATGATGAAGATGGGTCGATGTGGTTTCATTGGTATATGATGCATTGTTGGAAAAAATTATAGATGACTCATTATTGTCTTATCATGATTGATAAGGTGCACAAATGGATGAACTCCAAAGTGGTCCCCTTATGGTGAAAGCCCTCACGGGAAGACGCTTTGCGGATTGAGTTATCCTAGAAGAATGGTTAGAGGACCTATGCTCTCATTATTGTCTTATCATGATTGATAAGGTGCACAAATGGATGAACTTCAAAGTGGTCCCCTTATGGTGAAATCCCTCACGGGAAAAAACTTTGCGGATTGAGTTATCCTAGAAGAATGGTTGGAGGACCCATGCTTGTATGTGGAATAACAAGATGAAGATCAAGGAAATTGTTCGTCAAACTATCCTAGATGGATATTTCTTGTCATGCCATTTCTGGTGGTATGTGGAATGTCACATAACTCCTCATGGTTTGAGATTTATGGCCTTACGAAGATGAAGGACCCCCACATGAAGGCTTGAAGCCCCCAAGGTCAAAGAA
>ML786037.1:789948-838211 GCA_009831015.1 Picea engelmannii | reverse complement strand
CCCCCCCCCCCCTCTAAGTGTGGTAGGTGTGTCCAACACTTACAGATGCAGCTTCTGGACAGTATCCCCAATTTCCACAGGTACTTCACCTTGAGGATCCAGGAGTGGAGGATCCAGTATATATACAGGGAGCAGTCAGGCATGGTCAGCGTAGTGCAGTGCCAGCATGGTGATCTTAGACATAGGTTAGCATGGGACCCAAGGATTGCAAGGTTGATAATTTCACTAACTAACAGGGGCGAGTGGACCTTTGCAAAGGAAAGTTGTTCTGACTTTCCATTGAGCTTCAGTGTTGGGGAGAGCACATCACTTAAGGGTGTCCCACAGAGGTATTGAAGTACCTCATTCTGGCATCAGCATGTGCAATTGATGGAGGTCGTGTTGATCTTGATAGTATCTTGGAGGATGGACTCATTCCGGGATGAGGACATATGTCATGTGTAAGAGATTCATGGAGTTGATATATTTCAGGATTATGCTTCCCAGGGGATTGTAATTCATGTCTTGATATGGGACCCAGGGAGAAAAGTGTGTGATAGTTCATCTTTGGATAGGGTCTATTGTGTGTCCCATAGGTGGACATGCGATCCTGGTATTATACTTGGAGGGATTCGGTTATTTCTTGAGGACAAGCAATATTCTAGCAGGGAGGACTGTAATGTCCCCACTTTGGGACATCATTACATTACATAGGGTTATGATGACCAGAGTAGCCAATTGGAGATTATAGCGAATACAGGAGCTATTGAGGGATATTTTAGGGTCCCGCTTGCATCGCTCATCCTATTTCATCATTATGATCCATTCTGCACAGATCATCTTTGGTTCCGTTGCATTCCGACGATTTCCATGATTTTGAGTATTTTGAGCTATATGTTAATTAAATTCACTGAAGTGGTCATTTTGGGTACAATACTTGGAGGATCCTCTCATTGTAATAGCTCATTGGAATCGGGAGGAACAGAACTACAGGATAGGGTGATGAGAAGTGACTTTCAGTGGCCACGGAAGCCACAAAGAGAGATAAGGCGATTTTCAGAGGTAAAAAGGTTAATTAATTAATTAAAGTGATTTAATTAATTAATTAATAATTAAAAAAGAAAAGTCACTTTGGAGAGACAAGGTGAGCAGGAAGTATAAAGAAGAGGCAAGGGCCTCTATTCTCTCATTCATTCATGTATGTTTATCATTTTGATATCTGGATTCTAGCTAGAGAGCCCATACCTTGGGGGTTTTGAGGGTTTTGACTTAACAAACCCTAGAGGACGATTCGGTGGTAAAATATTCCACCTAGATTGTCCCAAGCTTGGTCTTGGGGATGAAATACTCCTCCACACCTTTCTAGTTTAGATCTATTCAGTGCAGGAGGGTTCTACACCAGCCACAGACACAGGAAGAGAGAGGGCGCACCATTGAGGGTTTTCCAGCAAGGGGAGCGCACTTGTGGAGTTAGACTCATTCATTTTGGTTGAGGAGAAGAGATTTCGGGAATTACAAGTATTGGGTTTCCCTTGCAGGTGTCATAGCGCCATTCTTGGTTGTTTTCGGTGATATTTTGATGGAGGATTGATTTGTATTGAGAGTGGGATGATTTCCCAAGAGGAGGGTGCATCATTCTTTGGAGGGTGGTTAGATCCAAGGGTCTAGCAGGTTCTTTGACGATTTGATCACTTGGGTTTTCATTTATGTGTCCCGATCTATCATTCTAGTAGTTTGGTGGAGCATTTGGAGGTCTCTAGGAGAGAGGTCAAATTATCTAGGGTTTCAGGCATTTAGGGGGGTGCACCATTCCTTGGAGGGAGTCTAGATCCATGGCTTTGAGAGGGATCTTAGCATTTTGATCACCTGGGTCATTCTTACAGCTACCCTATCTACTGTTTGGCATCTTCATCGAAGCATTGGACATCTTTGGCAGCAGGGCCGAATTGTTGAGGCTATTCAGGGTTCCAACAGGGCATGGCATCTTCCAACTTGGGGTTTGACACTTCATATGGCCCAGATATTTCTTGTAATGGTATTCATGGTGTATTCATCCTTTGGAGGCTTATAGTGTCCTCTTRGAGCATTTTGTAGCAGCTCCTATTATGTTATTGGAGCCATCTGTTGAGCATTCCAGATCGGCCTCTTCATTGTAGCAGGTTATTCTATTTATGAATAAAATCAGATCTCAGGTGTTTGGCTTGTCTATCATATTGTTGATCTTGCATATGGTTGAGGTATGTTCCATTACAGTATCTTCTTGTTTATTGCTGCAACACACATTAAATTCATCAACATAAACCCTAAGGCCGAAATCAAGAGGTCAACCTGCAAGTAAACACATACAATCAAGTAAATTAGCAAAGTGTTTGACGAAATACCACAACCAGAAAAATTTTAAAAAGACACTCAAACCATGATGTTCCTGGAATATTGGCTTGGGAACATTACATCAACCAAGTTTTGAGGAAACCTTGGTCAATTTTGACCACCTTTTGGACTTCGACGGGCTGGTCAAAGATGGAGCACCCAGGCGGAGCTGAGATCGCAAATATCACTTATGTTGCAGGCTATGTGGACCCAGTAAGGGGTCTCTAGGGTTTTTTTAATGGGTTATGGGATGTCGGCCCATGTGTTCTCCCGTGTTTAGGCCTTTTTGTAAGGGATTTTAAAAGTATAAATAAGCAAGAATGTATTGTAGAAGAGTAGTGGATAGTGGAAGTGGTTAAGTGCAAGTAGTTCTCAGTTGCTTTGTGCAAAGAATGTGTATGTAAGGCTCTGTGCTTGCTAGAGGAGTTGGCTCTGTGCCTTGACCTAGTTTTGGAAGGAAGATATGGTGCTTAGTGCATAGATCTCTTGTCATAAGCGAAGCTCGGCTATGTGGCTTAGTGCACAAGAGGAACTGAATGTAAGATATTGAATAATAATAAAGAAGACGAAGCAGTTGGTGGACGTAGCCCCACACTGGGGTAACCACATATATCTTGTGTCTTTGGTTTTCTTTGTGTTGTGTTGTTTATGTTATGATCTTTCTTAGTGCTTGATGATTATGTATGATAGATAGATCTATTGTTGCTTAGTGATTTACTTAAAGATGAATGAATGCTAGATCTAACTTAATGTTATGTGTTGAGTGGTGGAAATGCTTAATCTTTGTTGTTACTTCATCGATCTCTATTAGGGTATGTTCTACGATGTTATTAAAGCTAGTGAACTAATGCATATCACCTTCTAAGTGTTGCTAGAGTACTCTGCGAAGTGTTACCATCACATATATGTGTCCCAGCTTGGTTACAGACTCCTGCGTCCTGTAACCCCCCCTGCTTCTACCTCAGGTGAGGCTTCGCCTGCTTCGCAGGTGTTGTTGAAAGGGCTGGTAGTTAGGGTTTTGTTGGTGCGTTGTTAAGCGTTGAACCCTAGGTCTGCCCCTGTGCCAACACCACACTTTATTTCTCTTTTTGTTTTAGTCCAGTTAAAGCTCTGTCTCACACTTCTCTCTTTCTCTACATTGTCTCACACTTTGGATGCATATCAGGACTATATTTTCTTATAAACAACCTTTGCTTGGTGTGGATCTTTTACATCTCGTCTCGCCACTAGTTCGTTGTTATCTTTGCATGTCTTTTTTGTCATTTCTGTCATTCCAGAATATGTTGCCTTTACCATCATTAATCATGTAAGCAACTTATGTCGATGAATCTACTATTAGGTCCTTCTACCATTCCACCCCCCATGTAGGGCTTACACTTTCATTTTATTAGGACTTAGCAATGTACCTCATTCCACCATCCACATTTTTATCCAAACTGATATCTCGTCAATTAGTCTATGGTGTGTTCCCTTATTAAATAATTATAGTACATTGGTCAACCACTTATGAGACTCTACTATGAACTCTAAATCATACTTTCCATTCCACCTTTGTACAAAAAACTAATCTCTTAGGTTAACTTATGGTAATACCACTAAATATTTAGCAAGTTTTCAGAAGTCCACTCAATTCTCGATAATGAAGGACAACACCAATGCTTCTCTATGAGTCTTTCCAGCAATTCATGAAAATTTATTGGGAGCTCCACCTATAAAATCTCGTTCAAACACTCAAACATGTACTTTTCTTTAAATATTACCACATTTTCTCCTACATAATCACTTTCTTGATAGGTGAACACGTGACTTATTTCTTCTAGCCAATTTTAAATTTCAGCCTTCATTGCCTTGACTACACCTCTGTTACACTACATTGATTAAGGTCATGGAAATCGAACTATGTTGTTGGAACTATGATAGGCTTGAGGTCTATAGAAGGTGTCCAACACAACGTTGATGTAGTCTAATGCACCAATGTATTCAACCTTCCAATCAAAAGAGGTCTCACTTGAGGCATGTATGATAGTTGTTGTGTTTAATAATGTGTAGAGTGTTGAAGATTTAGTGAGGATGTGTAATCCATTAGTTATCCTTTAATCACATTTATTCAAGTTGAGATAATAACATGCAAAGTAAAGATAAGAATAAAAAAATAATCAAGATACATCACAAACACATATACATGAATATAAAGATTTTCCATTGTATTGATACATTAAATATTACACCTCAATTCATGCATGGAACTCAAGACAAAGCCTAGATTTTCATAACTCACAACCTAACAATTGAAAAACTATCTACAAACTCCCTTAGATTCATACAATCTTGGTATATATAGGAAACTAGAGTAGTTACAAAAGACTGTCGAATATATTGAAGAATTTGATAGTTGTAACCCACTCATACAAAAGGACATATGATTTTAGTAACATGCATAAAAAATCAGAGAGATTGGGTGTAGAGGATGTATAGGATGACTCCTTGGACTATGCATACTCAAGATTTTGTGGCTTTCGGTCACCTGTGAATTCTTCTTCTGATTAACTTGTCTCTACGCCAATGTTTAGATAAATCTTGGCCACAACATGCCCTTATTCCACACTAGTACATTTCTCTAAAAATCATGTAAGAAATTTTCACTTACTAATAAAAGAAAGGTTATGGTGTCTTAGTTATTTCATCGTGAGGCGCTCTATAGACTAGTACGAGGGAGATGATGTCACATAATGTAATGTAATGTACGTGACAATAAAAAAAATCAAATAAAAAAGAAATAACTAAAAGAAATTACATGTTTGCTACATTACACTTTACACACACACACATACATTTATCTACCAGTCTAGATCCATTTTAACTATGGATCTATCAAGTGTTGAGATGGATCAAAACCTTCGAGGTGCAAATATTTTTTAGAGTGCGAAACTTGAGGAACTATTTGCACCTCAAAGAATTTGATTCCTCTTGTCACTCGATAGATTTAGAGTTAATATGGATCTTAAATTAGTTTATTATGAGGAAGTAGTTAGTTAGAGAGGGAATTTTTCAAAATCTTTCCTCCTACAAAACTTGTTGAAATTTCCTTTGCTTTGCTAAAATATTTTCACAACATATTTGAAGAAGGGAGTTATGATTTCTTCTTGTATTACATTTTATATTCTAATTATGCTCAAGGAAGGCATTTATTTATGTAATACTTTGTATAGCCTAATTATGTTGAAGGTATTTCTTTAGGGAGTGGCAGTTCCCTATATCATTCATCCCCCAAACCTTTCCAACATTTACCACTGGTCTGGGTAAATTGTTTATGGTGTGCCTTATTGATATCAATTGGTTGAATCTTTAACTTGGTAAAGTTGACTTAAAAATTGAGTTTGTATAGTAAGTTGCAACCATTCAACAAGAGCCCTTACCATTGCGGATGGTCTCTTTCAAAAAGGCTTCAACATTGCACGAGGCCGTTCTTATGAATTTCAAAGGGCCACCATTAAGAATGATCAACTCAAAGATACTACATTCATAATTATAAAACGGATTCTCTACCACTAGTTTCAATGATTAGCATTACAATTAATATTCAATATAATCTTTGGGCATTACAACTAATATTCAAATAAAATTACAATTGAAAAACATTATTAGCATGCAACTGAAAAGCATTTAACATTTTTTTACATGTGGTTGATGGCACCGAAGATCGGTACTCGCTACGTCCACAGAACTCCCCCGAAATCCATGAGAGAACATGGGGAGGCCGAGCATTTTCGAAATATTGGCGGCTCAAAAACAAGAGCATCAAATAGACCCATCTAACGGAATCACATGTCACTTACAAGGAATTGAACATGGGTGGGGAGGGTAACAACCATTCCTCCCAACCACCCAAACTACATCCAATGGACAACTGAAAATCATTTAACATATTTAAAATGTTAATGAATATTTCAAACAAACTTAAAATTGTGAAATAAATATTGAGTAAATATAATTATTTCCTAGTGTTACACTCAAAATTGGTCTTCCTAGTTATTTGGGTGGAATTGAGCCATTATCATTACTTATGCCATTAAAACATATTTTTTACATTAATTTGTCTTTTAAAATTTAAAATCAACTAGACTTGTTTTTTGTTAATATAAAACTAACAATAGTCTAGATGATAGGGCCTTGGCTGTAGGTTTGGAGAGTAAATTCTCCAAGACCACTAAAATAAAACTAGGAGTTGAAAAAGAATGATAATTACACTAGTAGCAATAGGTATTTGTTGGGAAAGCACCTCTGGAACATGTTTCAAGCATAAGATCAAGGTGGAGAAGCATAGAAATTATCCCATTTTTGTGGGAAATGTGTGATAGGGAACTTTGGTAGAATTGGTATATCCTTGGGGTGATGCCTCTTCTCTTTGGTTTTGGTTGTGAGACAAAATCTTATATCTCCTACCCAACTCAAAATCTTGACCCATAATTGTTATGCCCAACTACCAATTATGAATTTTCATCCTTGGTGTCTTTTCTAAAGTTTCTCACATGTGACTACAAGTGGGAAATGCTTGTGGTACATGGGATGGATGCATAACATCCACCTTATCCCCATTGGAAGGTATCCATATTCACAAGGGTACTTGCACCATGGGTGATTGTTGTGTGAGAGTTATTGTAACTATCTCTTCTTCCTTCGCTTGTTGGTCTTGGGTTTCACTACCCCAAGGTTGATTTCTAAAAGGCTCTTTTCGACTCTTCATTGATTAGAGTCTCACAGATCTCATCACCTTTATTTTTTATTCTTTAGAAGAGTGTGTTTCCTTAGTTGGAACTTATAGAGTCTTTTATAGGAGTGTGTTGATTGTAATTTTTCAACCCCATAAAGGGCCTTAATGATTTTTTATTTTTTGAATCAGAAGTTATGGCTAATGATTCTAGGGATGACAACCAAGGGACCCTAGTACAAGGGAATCCCTTAGATTTTTAATTTTTTTGGAAATTTTGGTGCCCCTATGATGGCTACCTTGAATATTCTTGGATTCACTATGGGATTGTCGGTTTGGTTGTTGTCAACTTTGACTATGACAAATGTCATGATGCTTTGCAAGCAAGCACTTTATATGAAGAGAATCAAACACATACGAATTGATTGTTTTCGTCACAAGTGAACTCGGTTCCTTGTTCTCTTTATTCATTTGGTGAACGTTCAACTAGTAGCCATGAGTCTAATAGGAATAAGAAAAGGAGGTACAAGGGAAAGAATCAAAGACAAGGCAGCAAGCTACCAACCAATGCAAGTCATGCTGAGGGAAAACAACTAGTCATTTCAAGCATGTTGGGGGTGGTGTTACTATTGAGAAACCTATAAAAATGGGACATAAACATAAGTTTCCTTGTAATATTTGTGTGGAATATCATCTTACTCATCTGTGTCCCCAAATTCTAGAGATACAAAGAGTATGGTCCTCACCTCAAGGATCTTCTTATCTTGACTAAATTGTGGTTCCCCAACAACATGTTCATGCATGGGTTGTTGAAGTGGTTGAGTCGATGCAATATTCAATTGATCCCACTCTTTATTTGGAGAGTGTTGTGGCTAATATCCAAGTTTTATTCACTACTAATTCAGAACCTTTTGATCAATGGGGCAGTATGTCCACTTCATGTGTGCTCCCTCCAATCCCTAGGATTATTTCCTTTGATTGGAATAGTTTAGTTGAGCCTCATCTTCCTTCTCCTGCACCCTTCCAAATAAGGGTTAAATATTATTCATTTAATATTTACAAATTTATAGTAGATGAAGGAGCCTCTGCTAGCATTATATCCGCTTCTGCTTGGAAAGCAATGGGTTCTCCCAACCTTGTGTCAGCTACCAATTCGCTACTAGATTTTGGTAAAAGACCTAGTGAACCTCTAAGGATTCTTCCTCAATTTCTTACCATGGTAGGGGGGGATATTGGATTAATTGATATGATATTTATGGAAGTCCCATTGGACTTCAATCTGATCCTTGGGCATGATTATGTATATGAAATGATTGATATGGTTTCTACACTCTTTTGTGTGATGCATTTTCCTTGCAACGGAAACATTGTCACTGTTGATCAACTTTCATATAATAATCATCATCCTCATTCGACTTTAGATCATGCTACCCATTTATATGTTCCTAGTATTTTGTTGGAATGTACCATGTCATAGGTGAAATATGTGGCATTATATCCCAGGTTTTCAATTTATACTAAGAATGAGCATTTGCAATCATGTACGCCTTCTTGGGACATGGTCCCAACAATTGACCAAGTGATTTATCTAATGGGGGCATTGGATCCCTGCCTTTTCCCTATTGTCTTGAGGGAATGATTAGACATGATTTCTCTCCAAGATGTTCTTCTTTCAGATAAAACTCTCTTAGATGCTATGATCAATTTTGATAGTCCATTAAATGACCTTGCTTCAATCCTTTTCGAAGATGACCTCTTTGGATTGGACTCATTTGCAATCAAATCTAGCTCTCATTTAAATTTTGAGCTTGCTATCTCTGATACTAGATTCTCATACTTCAATATATTAGAGTCCTTTGACTCTATCAATGAGCTACAAATCAATTTGTTTTCTGAGTCGAATTTATCTCTTTGTAGACCCTCATACTATGGCATTGTTAACTCTTTGTAGACAAATTCTTCCATAGATCGATATTGTAGAAGATATCAAGGTTGAAAATATTCTTGTCTTGGTAGCTTTCAGTAGATCTCTCTTTTTGGATTTTTGGGATATGATCTTTGTTATTATTACTCTTTGGGTGTAGGATGTTGAGTTGGATTCATGGCTAGTTCGGGATGATTCTTTATACATTTTTTGGACTAGTTAGGCATATTCTTGAACTTTCATAGAAGTTTCCACTTTGTTATGATGCATTTAAAACTTTTTCCACTTGAATTTTCCATAGGGTCAACCCCATTGGATGTTGGTGTGCTGACATTTATTGTTTGCATTTTTCACATGTCCGATGGAAGGGATTTCCTATAATGTGTTTCCCTAGTGTAGCACCCTTTTTCCTTATGGCATCCATTCTTATTTTTACTGATAGGACTGGGAGCCTTTGTAGTTTGAGATTGCATTATGAACCTCATTCATCTTTCTCATCTATTTATAACCATTCCTATGAGGGCTTCCACCTTTATATTTGGATGTTTATTTTTTCACATTGATTTATGTTACTTGCTTACAATTGTTATTTGCCACATTTTGCCACTTGTTGTTTCTTGTTAGTCTACACTTTGATTATTTTCGACGCTTGCCATTTCTTGAAGCTTGGGCATGCCAAGTCATATTGTCTTTGGCAGAGACATGTTTATGAGTGTCCATATCTTGCATTTTGTCTTTTTTTTCTTTTCATATATATGTTCCACACACTTGGAATGTATTTATTGTATCGTGTCACTCATCTCTTACACTCTATTATAGCACACTTTTATTCTTTTTCAAAATTTATAATATGAAAAAGACAAAAAAAGAGGGCGGGGGGGGGAGGAGTCGAGATTTGTATCATTTATTTTTGTGAAAATATTCAATCTATGTTGCCCTTGAGAAAGCACCTATTTGTGTCTTTTTCTTTATAGTTGGGTCGTAGTATATCCTTAGGATTTGTACCATGATGTTGAGTTTTATTCATCTGATTGGTTATTCTTCCAATCATTTTGGAGAACCTTCATTGTCTCTTGCATTGATGGTTTATATCATTGGTTTATTTTGGTATCCATTGTTGCCCAGGTCATTCTAGTGTCATTCCAATTTTCAAGGGATGTTTTACCTGAGTTGGTCATTCCTCCAATGTATTTACTTTCTATGTTGTCCATTCCCTGGTTCAAGTTATACTTAGTTCATCATCATTTTAAGTGTTTTTTCTTCCTTGTTCAAGCATGGAAGGATTCCTTATTTCCTTCTCATTGGTGAGTCTTCTCCTATGAACGTCAATTCATTATCTAGGATGTAGACTTAGAGACTTTTATAGTACCTTGGGGTTTGCATTCATCAATGGAAAGTTCCCTTGCAGTCAACAATGGGTATACATCAATGAATCCTAATCAATTAATTCTACAAATGTTTGAATTCAACACATCTATTTGCATTGGCTAGAATGTCCTTTTGTACCTTGGTACCCATTATAATTATTGATGGGCCACCTCGCTTCTGGAAATGATATGCCTCAATTATCGATGACTAGATGGTTTCTCCCATGCTTGACTTCAGTACATTTATTCCCATGGTGTATAATCATGCATATGGTGGCTTGGTTGAAGACCTCGAGTTGTGTTTCCATCTATCTATGTTTCCCTCACCTGGGTTTATTCTACAATACTAGTCCCATCTTATGTATTGGTTATGAGGGACTATGCTTGATCGTCATTGTGATCTAGTTTCTCTCTTTATGTGTCATGGAACATAGATTCACTATGTATTTTCTCATGGCTATGATGTTTTCCTGACATGTATCAAAAGTGTATTCTTTTGTGGCCATGAATTTTCATTATATATACTTCATGGGTTCACATTATACTCGGTTGGTGGCCATGTTTATTTTTCACTTGACCATGAATATACCCACCTTAGGGAAGATATATATTTGATACTTCGGTCTTTGTTTGCAGGTACTCTCTTGATCCTCTAGTTTGTGGGATTTCTCTGTAGTCTACCTTTTTACTATTATGGTTTGTAGAATGTATTTCATCCCTCAAATTTTCGCTGGCCCTCACACATTAAGGGGCATCTTGTTACACTCAAAATTGGTATTCCTAATTATTTGAGTGGAATTGATCCATTATCACTATTTATTCCATTAAAAAGCACATTTCTAGCCTAATTTTCCTTTTAAAATAACTTTATTTACAAAAGAAATCCTAAAAGTGGCTCTAAAAACTTTGCAATTGCAATTCCCAAGCTAAACCTTGAATCAAACACTTGTAGAGCCATAATCTCTCTTGAAAACTAATGTGAGCTTCCTTCTGTACTATAAAGGATAGGTTCATGGTGAGGTTTAGAGAGAGAGAGAAAGAGAGTTGGTGAGATAACATCCTTATGCTGGTAGAATTGGGCTAGGTTCTCATTGATCTAGCTTCGGCTCATGTGATCTTTTCATGTGAAGAGTGTTTCCTTCACTCTTTAGTAGTAACCTTGTCTTGAGGGTGTTTTGTGGATCTATAGTGTTCCACCTCTCAAGGTGTAAGGAAAAGATCCATATCTTGTTGAAGATATCTTATACATGTGGCTAAGGAAGGAAGATCCCATAATCGGGTGGTGGATGTACAACAACTAGATCATGTGTCTTTTGATAGTTGGGTGTACAAATGCTAAAAAATTTAGAGATAAATATTAAATACAACACAAAATCCACACTTATAGAAATACCAACAAGCACATAAAGACAATGTTTACCCTAGAAACCCTTAACTGAGAAAACCAACATTCAATACATATATCTTTATTGACTTTATCCAATCTGACCAAACACCAGGCCACTTGAGGCATTTTACAATGGAGTTATTCAAGCCTTTAAATATAGTTCATCATATATAATCCTATGGGAAAATACTATGGGTTACCCAATACCATGGGCATGTAAACCACTAATGGTAAACCCATCATTGACCATATCAAGGTTATCTTATCTACTATGTGACTAAGTCAAGATTAACCCAACATCTCCCTATTTAAACTTGACTTGGGATATCCACATACCCCCCCCCCTCAAAGTTTATTTATCGGATTTCTGAGAATACAAGATTCCCCCCTTCTATCACCTAAGTCTATGTTTAGACTTTACATCGATGAAATTTCAAACCAAGGGTACACATGCCTAAATAGGTCTTACAACCATATGCCCATTTTACATGTGATAAAAAAAAACCCAACTCCATAAAAAATAATAATTTACAATTGTATGCCAGAGCACATGATACTATGAAACACCATCTAGCTTCATTATCGACATCCCTCCTGCTTCAAATATAATTATTCGAATCAAGCACTCCTTAATAGAGTACTTATTCCTCAATGTACTTTTTCCAATGCTTCGAAATAATCCTTGTAACGCATTTCCATGTGCCATTTTACCATGATTCATATACCCATGAACCATTCTTCATTTTGTGTCTCCCATGCTCCCAACATCATACCACTCTCGTGAGAGAATCTAGGTCAACCCATGCTCTGATACCACATGTAAAAAAGTGAGAGAGATTAATAACATAAGATAAGCACAAAATGAAATATCAAGCACACAAGACACCATAATTTATCCTGGAAACCCTAAACTGGGAAAACCAACACCTAATAGATCTATTAGCCTTGGCCAAACCAGGCAAACCAAGCCAAAATTGACAAATTAAATGGAGTATCTCAAGCCTTTAAATATGCTTCATCACATCAAATTCCATGGGAAAAATCATGGGTTAGCAAAACCATGGGCTAGTAAACCACCATCGGTAAACCCATCAATGACTATTATCTTCTACTCTATGACCAAGTCAAGATTAACCCAAGAACAAATTCTATTCATAAATTAATAGATCTATATTCTTTCCCTCTTCTAATTTATTGTTATTTCTATTATGAATTATATTTTAGATCTATGAATCGATTGTGAATTGCTTCATTTGAAAAGTAAATGAGGTTAATTGTCTTTGAATAATATTCACCTAAGAAGTATATGTTGGAGAAAGGGTTTGTTTGTATCTTTTGTGTACATATCTTGAAGCTAAAAAAAAATCTGAAGGTGGCATTGGATTGGATCACATCACTTGGATCTACATCAAACTTCATAAACAAGATATGTTTTTTCTCCTTCTTTTTCAATTTCATGTATAAGCAATTAGCTTAGGGAAAGTTAGATTTTCTATCTACCTATGGTCTGTGGTGAGTTTCCAACCCTCTCACTAAGGAATTCTAAATCTTAGATCAAGACAAAAATCCCTAGGTGAGAGGGTTAGGAACTCACCGCAAACCATAAGTAGATATCAAATCTAACATTTCCTAAGCTAATTGCTTATACATGAAACACAAAAAGGAGAAAGAACATACCTTGTTTGTGAAGTTTGAGGTAGATCCAAGTGATGTGATCCAATCCAATGCCACCTTCAGATTTGTTTTTAACTTAAATTTTCACACAAAAGATACAAACAAACCCTTTCTCCAACATATACATCTCAAGTGAATATAATTCAAAGAAAATTACCCTCAATTATTTTTCAAATAAAACAATTCAAAATCAATTCATAGATCTAATATATGATTCATAATAGAAATAGCAATGAATTTGAATTGAAAGGAGGGGAGAAGATAGATCTATTAATTTATGAATATAATTTGTACATCAACCAATCAAAATATATGTGATCTAGTTTTCGTGGCTCCATCCTCTAGCTGGGATCTTCATTCCTTAGTGGCATGTATAAGAGATATTCAACAAGATATGGATCTTGTCCTTACACTTTGAGAGGTTGAACACTATAGATCCATAAAACACCCTCAAGAACAGATCACTACTAAAGAGTGAGAGCAACACTCTTTACAAGAAAATATTACATGAGCCAAAGCTATATCAATGAGAGCCTATCCCAATTGCACGAGCATAAGGATTTATTTCACCAAATCTCTCTCTCTCTCTCTCTCTCTCTCTCTCTCTCTAAGAACCTTTCTTTTACGGGGAAAAAGGAGGCTCACATTAGTTGTCAAAAGAGATCATGACTCTACAAGTGTCTGATACAATATCTAACTTCATAATTGCACTTGCATAGTTTTTAGAGACACTTTTCGGCTTTTTTGTAAATAAAGTTATTTTAAAAGGTAAATTATGTGAGGAAAAAAGTTTTTCAATAGAATAACTAATTATAATGGCTCAACTCCACTCAAATATCTAAAAAGATCAATTTTGAATGTAAGGCCTAGCAAAATTAAGGAAACAATTTAAGGTAGGGATTAAGCTACATTTCTATATACTCTTCATTGTTCAAAAGTAATAAGAAGACACTTTGATTGGGTCAACATGTGTTTTACAACCCAGTATGACATAGATTTATAGTGCAGTTTGACATAGACGTTGTCACATATATCAATTTATTTATTTTTTAAATTGTATGTTGATTAAATTACAAGTATTTTTTATGAATGTATTTATGTACATATAATAATCCATTCATCTAAATATCCCTTCATCCATTTGAGGACGAATTGAGGAGGAGCAAACTATGGTTAACTGTAGACACATTTCATTACCAACAACAAGAATATAAACTTATCTGAATCCAATATTGTGAAACAATTTATGTAACAGAGCGGTACGTTTCATCACCAACAACAAGAATATAAACTTGACCAAATCCAATATTGTTAAAAAATTTATAGTAGAACAGAGAAAAATAGAACCAATTGAAACTAGAATTGGGTTCTTGAATCAATTGAGTTATGTTATACTCTGATCTGTTCACTATAAATTCTCAACCCCAATCAGGTAAGGGACAAACTTCATGTAGAAAGATCCCAATAAAGAAGAATTAAACAAAAATGGATGGTTATAAGATAAATTAATGCAATCTCGAAAGTGGTATTTAAATATTTTGTGGTATAACGTAAAAGTTGGAGAAAGGAGGAGGATTTGACCCTATATCGTAATTATATTATTATCTTTGTAGAGTCTAGACCAGGTGCAGGGTGAACCTTATCAGCAGGACAAACTCTATACATGAATAATTAAATTAGATATCATGATTTATTAAGAACAACAATAATTTAATTTTAAGGTCGCAGTCAAGTGAGACACCAATTTGGTGTATGAGATCCCCTTGTTCATGGGACAAGGTACCCCTCAAGATTTGACTTCTAAAGTCTAAGGAGGTATACATACCCTCCCTCCTCTGGATTTGAACCTATGACCTCCTAGAAGGAAACACATGTTCTTAAATGGCCTTGAAAACTAACCTCCTAGAAGGAAACGCATGTTCTTAAATGGCCTTGGAAACACGTACCTCCTATAGATTTGAACATGTGACCTCCTAGAAGGAAATACATGTTCTTAAATGGCCTTGAAAACTAACCTCCTAAAAGGAAACACATGTTCTTAAATAGCCTTGGAAACACATTTTCTTAAATGACCTTGAAAACTGACAAGTTTGTTCGCATATAAGTTTTGATTATCATATTTCTCTTCAAATAGAACAAAAAAATAACATGAATAGAACATGAGTATGGAGAATAATACTTCATACCACAACCACACAAACTAAACCCAATTAATATTTTAAATTATATATTTATAAAAAAACCACTACCATAATACAAACATATAAAATCACCACCAATATAATGCAAAAATCTATTATGCATCCATGAAAATCAATCCCATTATTAAATTTCTATTGGCATGTATTTTCAACGAATGAATTTTTTTATGTTTTTATTATAAAAAAATAAAAAACTTATGTTATTAACATGTAATGGGCTTAATAATAATTTATTCAATGTCACTTAGCTAATATCATCATTTTGTTATTGTGTATATCCGCGGTATGTTGTTATGTGTATATACTATGTATGTGTTGATATTGGAAAATGCTTCAACGATAAATCTTAGGATCAATAAGTTATTCAATGCCACTTATATATATGGTATTTCATGAGAGAATTTAACATATGAGATTAGAATTGAGGACAAGTCTTTGTAAAGCACCCACTTCTCCTCGCCTTTTGCATTATAGGACCAAGTGAATAAGTGTTTCATACTGGATTAGTGTATTTCTTTCAAAATTATGGGTAATGAGTGTCTTGTCCCATAGTATCTAATTTGATTAATGATGTTCAACATGGAATTAGATTAGATACGGTTTTGGATTTTATGAAAAAGAAATTAATTTTAATGAATGTAGATTTATTTTAATTTTATATTCGATAATAATGAGAGGGATTAAAATACAATTGAGATGTAATTTTTTCAATGCTTAAAAAAAAAATCTCGAATTAAGATGGATTTATTATAATGTGATATGTGTGTGTGTGTGCACGTGTGTGCTCACACGTGTGTGCTCACACGTGTGTGCGCTTGGTATCATGTAATTCATCTTTGATATTATGGGTTGATAAAAAAACAATGAGGTTTTAATTGCCTAAGATTTCTCTTCTTCCAATAGTTGATATGATTTAGTTTTTATAGTGTTATTTTTATGTACAGACAGATTTGTGGAAGAGTATTATTTATCCCACGTTATATTTATTATTCTTAAATTTTTGGTTTTATATAATATTTTATATCGGGATGACATATGTTGATTTCGTGCTATGGACATGGGATGGATGTTACTGTCTCTTCAATATTAGGCTATAGAATGCACCTCTCTTCTCTTGGTGCAATCACTTTGGAAGAAATATTCTAATACCACAACCTCCAAGAACTACCACAAGGGAAACTTGCTCTACACCTTTTCACCAAAGAATTTCCCCATGTATTTCAGAGTCTTGGGAATGAAATTGACATGTACATAAGCTATTGCCTAAGGGGTCCCAATGACAAAAGGCATTGTCCTTAACTACGATCAACCATAATTAATCATACTTGACTATGGTTGACTATAGTTGATGATGGTTGACCATATTGATTATGGGTGACTTTACTATGGTTAATTGTTATGTACCAAATCCTTGAAATAGCATAATAAACCAAAATACACACAATGTACATAATATGTGAACGCGGAGCACAACTCCCAAAGAGATGATAGAGACGAGTTACACAATAACTCCTTATACAATAGGAGAACCTCCTTCGAATAACCCCAATACATTTCTATATTCAAATCATATGTTCTTCTCCCAATAATGACTATATTGACCTTTATATATACATATTATCACTCATTGCATATGTGGACCCTTTATTAGGTTGACTTATATTATATATGCATTTGCCCTGTAACATATACATTAACTCCATATATGCCCCTTTTGGGGTCATATCGTAGTACCTTCTTTCAAAACGATTTTTCCTCAAAGCTCTATAGTTAATAGCTTTACATGGAAACCAAGTAATAGGATTTCCTTGTATTCTTTGTCTCTTGTTGTAATTTATGTTGATCCATCCATCCAAATTCAATTATTTTTTATCTTAATCCCTAATAGTTGATTGTTATATAATTCTCTTTCTTTTGATTCCATGTGACTATTGTTGTGACTTCTCTAATTTGTTGTGACTTCAAAGTTTTATTTTTAGAGACAATGGCATCTTCTATCCTCCATGCTTGGTCTTTTATTACTTTGACCTTTGAAATAATACCATCATATTTGACATGTACATCTTCAAGTTGGAGCTCAAATTCTTAAAGTGTTTTTTGGTGACTTTCTTGAATCTTGTCTTCCTTCTTCTGATGTTGCAATGTGATGTCATCCATCAATTTTTTACATCCTTCTTCAATTCTAGATTGCATTTCTGATTTTACCTCAACAATATTTAGGGTTTATTTGACCTCCGTGTAAATTTCCTCGAGTATTTTGGTAGTATTCTCTTCAACTTTTTTAGTAATATATGCTTTCTTATTCTTCGATTTTAGATTGTTGTAGACATTTTTCATATACGGAGCATTGTTAAGAAAGTAATGATTATTCTTACACAACCTTTGAATTTCTTCATCTTTATTTTTCAATTCTTCCATTGTCTTGTCCTTTTTCCCACTTTCCTTTGCTACTCTTTTCTTGTTTCAATTTATGAACTCGAGAGCTTAATTAATGTCTTGTATGTTAGAAAACTCTTCACCCTTCTTCATGATATCTTCTTGCTTCTTTTAATTCATCTTAATGAGTGTTTTGTTAAGGGCTTGTATATTGGAAAACCCCTCACTCTTTTGATCTCTTCTTATGCTTCTTTTAATTCATCTTGAACTCTATTTATTGCCTCCATATTTGAGTCCTTGATCCATTTAATTGAGGATAATTATTCAAATACTTCCCTTGTGGTGTTTAGTCTACAATATCTTTATCAAGACTTCTCTACCACTTAAAAGCTTCAACATAGAAACAAAATCTTTACACAAAAGGAGTTATATCATTTTCCATTGAGATCCTCAACCATTTCATAGGATCAATCTCATCTTTATCTTCATTAAGTGTAGGTTTTGTCATTGATTCTTAATTGAGGTCTAAGAAAAACCCTCAACTTCTAACCTAACTATACTAACAATAGTGATCCCAAATAGTTTTATCCTTTTCCTAGTATATTCTACTATTTTTCCATCTTCCTAAGGCTTTTGAATCACCTGATGTTTTGTTCAAAATTTATTCCAATTTTAAATTAATGTGCCTTTTAAAACCTTGATTTGGAGACTATCTTATTGGATGAACTTGCACTTAATGCAACTTCAAAATTTATGGACCTATGAGTATGAAATTTGGTCCTATAATATCCTAATATTTCTTCTATCCAATTCCATATGTGTCATTAAATTTTGATGTGCCAAGAAGAAATTATGATAACGTTTCCAAAACATGTTGATGTTGGCATCCTTCAGAAGAGCAAACTTGTATGTTTTGCCAAGAATCCAATTTTGTATATTTGATTCTTAAATTTGGACCTCAAACACTCTAGCACATTATTTCCAATGCCATTAGTGGCACTTGATTTAAATGTTTCTAGATTTAGATATCATTGTTTTATCGAGAACATATTTTTTAGACTAGTTTTAGGACTAGTCAAAAACCATGACTTCCACATCTTGTAACTTTGAAAGTATAATAAGTTAGAATTTGAAATTTTTACCCATTGTACTTTTTTATGTCTTATCTACACCTTGAACATTTTGTTCCTCGAAAAAATTTTGAAAACATTAGAGTGAAAATGGTAATATTAATCGTTTGAGGGAGCCAAACCAAACACTGTCCACTTTGATACCAAATGTGTGTATGAAATCCTTAAAATAACATAATAAACTAGAATACACACAATGTACACAATATGTGAAATGGAGCACAACTCTCAAAGAGATGATGGATATGAGTTACATAATAACTCTTTATATAATAGGAGAACCTCCTCCAAATAACCCCAACACATTCATATATCCAAATCATATGTTTAGTGAATAATTATGTAACCTTTTGTTCATTCACCCTTGTCTACCTGAATCCTAGTCTAGAAAGTTAGAGTAGTTTCTATGATTTTCCATACACTTTGTAATCCTTTACCCTTTGAACAATCAATGCAATGATGATTGAACAATATTCAAGTCGTCTCTTTGTCTATCATTGATGACCACTATTGCATTCACTTTGAGTGTATACTCTTGTACATGATTGCTACCATACTCTTATGTCTAAGTCGATATTGTGCCTCTTGAAAGACCAAGAAAAAAATGTAAAAACATGTAACCAATATCTAGCCTATCTAAACTCTTAGAAAGCATAGAACTATCTAAAATAGATATATGAACATAAGAGAGAGTGCTAACTCTCCCAATTACAACAGCTAGAGCACACTCAAATATGGAGTTCAAATGGGATCCATACAACTCTTCAACATACACTATTGAGCCTCCTTCACCTCTATTATATAGGTTAGAGGGATAAGAGAACATATCCCATGATAAATGTGGGATAAAATCATTGTATAAATTAGTGAGTTAACGAATAATAATATGCCCAACAGTCTAATAATGTGTCATTGTGTATACAAAATCTCATTGTAATGCTCAAACACTTATCATAATGGAAATTTGTACAACAACAAATGTAGCCACCAGACAAACATTATACACACTTACATTCCTCCTTAATTTTGACTAGAGGTATGAAATACATTTGGAGAAAGATGTCATTATGATTAACACATTTTTTCATTCTAATAAATTCCAACAATTATAGTTTGTCTTTCTCTTCCCCATGATGACCAATTGGTGTTGTGAGCTATGAAATGACAACATTGTAATCCCTCAAATTTCTACATTAATCATGCAGAGAATGTAATCAAACATGAAGCCTCCAAATTTTGGGAGCAAGAGTTTAATATGATTTATGACAAGCTTCTAACGGGTTTCTAGAGACGATGTAGGAGATACCACTTAGTCAATTGCAAATGAATTAGGGGCATCTACCTCTAAGGAGGGAAACAAATTTATCATTATTCTTGATACCATTCATTCAATTTTCATTGTCCTCATCATTACAAATCATAATGGTCCTTAGGGGTTGGCACCAAACCAAAAGCAAAAAATGTAACATCAAGCAATAGATCATTATGGTGCTTTGAGGTTTACCCCCATCTAGAAGCAACAAGATCGATATTGGAAAAATAATCTCCCAACCATCATTATTAATCTCATAAGTCATCTCTACCTTAGAACTGACAAGATAGAACCTCTAGATTGCATTCTATTCATTTTTAAAAGAATAAAAAGGAAACAAACCTAACATTCTAAGAACCTGAATTTTGTACATTCTCACCTTGGTCACCATAGTAGCCCACAAGTTAAACAAGGTTCCAATGATGCATTGGAGATTGCAATTCTATTTATGTCAAGAATTCTCTTTTTCTTTGCAAATATCCCTCGCAAGCATGTGTTATAACTAATATTGTACCATCATTCAAAAAGCCCTTGTAAACCTAACACAATACCAACCTTGTTTTGTTTCCATGGAGGAACTAATATTATATATATCTAATGTCATATTCTCTTCAAAATCAAAATCGTTGAAACCTACTACTTTCACTCACATTTTTTTCAAGGATTCCATTATTATGAAGTGGAGGTAGAAGTTGAAGGGATGAGAGCAAATTATGAAGATGGAGATATTGTTATATTTTCAATTTCAATCTCCCCTTCAATTTCTTAAGGAATGTCTTGATGTCTTCATTTTGATGACCCCTATTGAGGGACTACTACATACATAAACACTAACAACTAAACCAAGTAAATTTTCACATATTGACTACTACACACATATGCACATATAAATTGTTGGCTAGCATGTGAGATTTCATTCATCGATGTTGCATCCATTCCCTATTGGTGTTTCCACATTTGTAGTTGCATATCATTGCCAAACATAGAAGCAAGATCTATTGTTAAACAAATTAAAGCAAATCCTAACAACCCAGTGGACATCAATACTAACCAACTTGATTGGATTTTCCTTGAGTGATTTAACAATGGATCCATGTTCACTCATTGATTGATGTAGACCATGGAAACATCAACACTAACTAGCTTGATTTCAAGGAATTTTAAGGAACAAAGTTACAATGATCAACTTTTTGCACTATACCCAAGCCCGACCATTGGGATTTTCCTTCCAAATGAATTAAATATTAGTGATCATATTGCATGTAACTTTGCATTTAAACCTACTTTCTAGATGATTCTTTCACTCTCCTTATCACCATTTTGATATGTTGTACTTTTCATTCCCACTAACATATTTACAAAACTGTGTAAAATAATTTATATTGTTAAAATGTTTTAATGTAGGTTGAAACATATATGAAAATATATAGAAGCTAAAATCCTAAAATCCGATGTTTAGATAACCAAATAAAAGCACTTGGAGAGACAACACGGTGGAGGCTTTAAATATTCTAGGCAAAAAAGTTTTGAGAACTAGGGTACCCTAGCAACGCTTTGCCTTGTATTTATTAATCAAAATGATGGTCAACGATATGGATGAGGATATATACAGACTTCTAACCCTATCTAGAGGAGTGATTCTCTCTAAATGATAGATAAATGAGATCAAGGCATGAAATTTAGTGTGTAAATAACAAAATGAGTTCATAGTATATGGGTGTGGGTTCACAAATACCTTTGAACATATCATATCCTCCGTAGTAGACTTGAGCCTAGTCAAACAAGTGGTTATAGGTTCTTGTAGTTTAGGGAGAATGATTTATTTTTTCACACAAGTCCTACAACTTCAAAAATAAATCATTTTGACCAACCACTCACATATAATATCCTAGGAAATGAATGGCATAGCCACATGGCCCTAAAAATCCCTATGCATGAGTTTCTCTCATAGTGAAACACTAGAATAATGTAGAATCCTCTATGAGAGGGAACATGGGAGATGGACAACACACTTTATTTGTGATTACAATTCCCTCAATGGTGTAGTATCATCTCTCTATGTCTCCTCTTAATAGTTTTAACAGAGCAACTAGTAAGTGGAAAGTGCTCTAGTGAACATATAACACCTAAAGCAAACTATAATATTCAATAAATCACATGACTGATCATGATGCACAATCATGAAAGTTTTATAAATAAATATGCAAATGGTTATACATATTATTCACCATTTATCTACCTAGAAGGTTTGATATATTTCCCCTTTTTGACGTTTGAATCTATTAGGACCAAAATGAGAACCTCACAAGGATATGAATCCCCCTGCGTTTTTATAGAGATGGTACTCCTCTTTGGCTAAAGATATTCTTTAAATATTTTATATCAAAAATAATATAGGAGTATATCAAATGACAGAATCCAAATATTTATAGCTCAAGAAAATTCAAATTGCTGAAAAATAATTATATAGAGAGAGTTCCTGAGAAGTGGACCAAGAACCTCAAACATCACACATTGCAAAAAACACAGAAAATGATAATATCCCCACATCCATCACAGTTTAATAAAGTTTCTGATCACATTCAAAATAAAAGGAAATGGTCCAGTTGCACAAGAGAACTTTGAAAGAGTATCAATCAAAATCGACTCTGAAATATTTCTTTGGAATTTCTCAAAAATAATAATGTTTGTTACAATCTTGGAAATTTAAAGGTGTTCATCCATAAATGGACTGGGATCGGGGCTCCCATGGACCATAAAATATATACAAGAAGTGTGAAGAATAGGGAGGAATGTGGAACAAGGCATGAGCAGCAAAGATCTAGAAAGAAGACAAAAAGGAAGTTATCATAATTTTGTTATATTTTTCTAATGAAACAATAAATACAACTGGATGAATTTTGAGAAGGAAGAAAGTATGTAATCAGTATAGAATTACTTTTATGGAGTCTCTCTCTCTCTTCATTTTCTTGTTGATGTGCATTTTGTATCTTTTCTCGTTGTGGTTATGTGGTCGGTTGCAACTGCTTCCATTGGAATCTCAGAAATCTTGATTAGAGATTTGTTTAACCATTATTGAATATATTCCCTTAAAGGAGTGACGGTTACTTCCTGCTTGACTTTGATTTTTAATAATTCGCTTTCAATTTCTCTATGGTCAATAGATGAATTTTGTAATGTAATCTTGATGTCTTCATTTCTATTTGTATATTCCACAAGCCAATTATCAATATCGTCATAAGTATATTCCACCATACTATCAAATTTTTCTACTGATAATTTTTTCAAGGTTTCAACTTGCTCCTTGAATTATTGTCTAGTCATGAGCATCGAATTTGATATCAAGTTTGGATCTTCCACTTCAATAGTAGTACCTGCAATATCTAACCCAATAACTTTTGAATATTCCTCTGTCTTTTTGTGTGATAATTCATTAATTTGACTTAGTAATCCTCTTAATGCATTAATCCTTTCAATCCAACATGCTTTCAATTGCTTCATGCAGCTTTGAGAAGGAAAATCTTCTTGTTTTCTCCTTTGTTATGTCATTGTCGAGACTTTTACAGCGAACATGGCAACCCTGTTTGTATGAAATCCTTCATCATTTTTTAAATCTACATTCAAATATTCTTTAGTATTTTGTATTCTAAGTCTGAGAGAAGAAATGTTTTTCGCCAAGTCCCATATATCTAAAATAAGTGATATTATTTTCTTTATATTTTCCCCCACGAAATGTCGAGTAGCAATGAGTAAGCTTGAGATTCCTTTCAGTCTTAAACTTGACTCAGGGGTTCTTTGAATAATTCTATCAGGTTAAACCATAGAAACAAGAGTGGCCAATATAGGTGGAGGCGTAAAAGTTACTTCCAATTCTTTGATTCTTTCTTTGAGATTGAGATTTTCTTCCTCCATATCGACTATTGAGACATCTAGTGCACCCCCTGTAACCTTATGAATTGAAGATAATTTTGATAGAAGCATATCTCTTAGATCAATGGTGGAACGAGGTTTTCCCCTTTTTATTCATTGAAGTTCTTTCAAAGATTAATTTCTTTGAAGACTTATCAAACAATGCATTATGTACAGAAAAGGTTTCTTCATCAAAAAAGACTTCATCCTGGACAGCAAGTGTGGAAGCAAATTGTATATTCTCTTGTACCCGTTCCTCTTCGTTTGGGAACTGGATATTTTCAATATCAACATCTAAATCCATGTCATCAAGCGAAATATCATTTTTAGGTATGTTTTTTCTTCCCCTCCCAGTTGAGAATTATTTATTTTCCTTTTCACTTTCAATTTATGAGGGTTTTCTAAATTTCCTTGAGGAGGATTTTTTTCTCCATCATCACCTGAAGTATTATTTGAGGGTTTTCTTTGTTGAGCCGCTGCAAACTGAGAATTTAATTTAGGAAAAATACTTCTATGAGAAACAGTGGGATACTAGGCACTTCTTTCACCTAAGGGTTTCCCTCTTTGCTTATAATGCTCTGTAGTACTCACTATGGTCTCTATATCACCAGAAATTTTCTTAGTATCTTGAACAGGAGGGTCATGATTGTCGTCTTCTTCTTCTGCAAATATAAGGGCATTAACTAATGCAAGAATCGATCTAACTGATATCATATGGTTATAAAAAAGGTGGTTAGGATCAAACCCCCTGATTTCTTCCGCAAATTTTAGATTATAATGGTCAAAATATGAAGCATATTCATCAATCTTGGCAATTCCTCTCAACAGAATTTCACCAACTTTCCAAGGCAAAGGAATAAATTGTTTTTTCCTTTTTTCATAAAAAACATGGAACCATAATTTATATTGTCTTGTTACCTCTATAACAAACAATTTATACAACACATAATAAGGAAGGAAGATAGGTTTTTCATGAGAACAGAAAATCATGATGATGTTATAATCATGTATTTTTTCCAGAACTCCCTTTGTATTTAGAAAAGTAGATGCTTCCAATGAAAGTCTGGAAATATCCTCTCCAAAGAGCAATTTCTTGAATTCAAACACAAAATCATTATATACTTCATAAAAGTAATGAATAACCTTTTGTCTCTAGAGAGCCTGATATCACATAGTCACAGGGTTGACCTTTGAATTTACCCTCTTTCCAATACTCAGGCCTTTAAAAATATGGCAATATGTAATGGAAAATATCATATAAGAAGCCATGTAGAACTTTTTTTCATTCTTAAAATTCATTAATTGTGCATAAATTTCATTAGATATAATCATCGCCCAGTCGAAGACAACATTTTTGTGGACAGTAAAATGTAAAATATATAGAGCCAACCGAGGGATAGTGACTGTAGAAACTTGACCAGTGATTCTTGTAAAAAGCCAAGCAATTTCTCAATAAGGGTCTTTCAAGGAACTGACCTAAATTTTGGATAAGTCTTGTGGTATTGTCGGAGGGTCTTGCAAATATTCCTACAGGAGTTCTATTCCATTATTTCTTCCTTTCAAAAAATTTCTAGCTTCATCTCCTTTGTATGTTATATTCAGCTCTGGTAATTTCAACATTTTCTTGAAGACTGAAGGCGCCAATGAAATAGGGGAGTCGTTTTGTAGTGGAATTGTCCTTTTGTTCTGAACAAATTTGTCTATACACCAAGTGATAATATCTTTGCAGTCGAAAAATTCAGGTACACAACCATCTAGGGCTATCCCGGATGTCCAAACTTTATTGTTGTCTCTGTCTGGCAATGTTGAATAATACCAATATGATCTCGATCAAAGTTAATTGTGATCTTCTCTAGTAAACAGATTCAAAGTATCCCTGTAGAATTGTTCTTTTCTCTCGGGCATCTTTACCAGGTTGATGAACTTCTTCGTAATACCACTTAGAACAATGATAAAATATCGTTCAATAATACTTGAATCATGGTTTCAATGGAAAATTTAATATGGAATAAATTCAATTACCTCGAGAAAAATGTCATTAATATCGAGCTTTTCGAAATTCAATTTTAGCAGTTAAGTCTGTAATATCAGCCTTAAATTTAACTCAAGAAGTGTGAAAGAAATGGGACACGTCATGGAGGGGAGTCGAGGTGGAAGAAATATTCAAATGAAACCGCAAGTCCGCCAACCCATCGTGAAAGGAAAAATGGTTAAGTGTTGATACCTCTCGGATGGACTTACAAGAAAGGAAAGATACAGAATTACGAGTTGGTGAGTCCACGATGAAAGAAAAAGGAACTAAGTGTTGGCAACGGGTTATGGAAGGAACAAAGATATACCATGAGTCTACGAGTCTGCCAACCTGCTAATCCATGAATATAATAAAGTGACTAAGTATGGCAGAATATGTAGGCTACAAAAAAGAGAAGTACAAATGGTAGGACACGAAAATCTTGTAGGATCACAACAAACTTAGAAGAAGAAATTTTACATACGAAAGAGTGAACAAAAAGAAAGGTATAAGGGTCAACACCCCTTTGTTTATTTTTTCATTTCCATATTCTACACTTGAATTCTTCTTCTTTTCTCCCCTTCTAATTACTCTTACCCATTGAGATAGAAATGTGAAGTGTGTGTAATCATTTTCTAATTCGTAGGTGTCTAGAGATGACTTAGATGATACTAAAGTGATCCCAAGGGATTATCTTAATTAGTAGTCACCAATGTTGTTGGACATTTGGCTAGTGTAGTGTTAGAAGGTTCCCAGTTAAAATCCCCCCTGGGTGAGGTGAACTAATCTACACCAACATATTTATTAGGGTTGTCATCCATGAATGTGGAGAAGAATCCTTTGGGTTTCCTTACAAGGTCTATTATGGGAAAAAGAAAAGATACAAAAACTAAGAGTCTTAAGATTATGAGATTATGTTACAATTTTTCACTCATAATTTCTTCCAACTTGCTCTCTCTACTCCCAAACACCCCCAACCCATTCTGCCTCTCCTAAATCCATTTTAGAATTAATCATATTGGCTTGAATAATATTTATTTTATTTTTTTCCCTGTTCTATCTAAAAATCATACACACTCTTCATTTTAGGCTCCTCCAAAATTTGGAGAGAGAGTTGTATACTATATGTGATTCAATATACCAGCATAGATCCATCTTAACCCTGGATCTATCAAGCACTAAGAGGTATCAAATATCTCGAGGTGCAAACCTTTTTTAGAGTGCAAAACTTGAGGAAAGGTTAAAGGTTTTCACCTCGAGAGATTTGATCCCTCTCGGTGCTTGATAGATCCGGGGTTAAGATGGATCTATGTTGGTTCCAGTCATGGGTGGTCACACAAACTTTGTAGATCAACAATAATTTGTATATCTATGTGTCCAAGATTAATCTGATCATTTCAAATTTATTCAATTACATCATTTTGTTGAGAATATAGAGAGTATGAATCAAAATTATAGTTAATGGGTTACATGAGGAATATGGAATATAAAAAGTAACAATGTAGAATGATGAAAAATGTGATAATAAGAAGAATATAGTAAATTACAAATAATTACATAACAATCAATCTCAATATTTTTTTGCTTTTCTAGGTTGAGCATGTTTTTCACATTTTATATATCTTGATATTATAATTGTTTTAATGTGCAAATACTAATAGATAAATCACACATAGCCAAACAAAGTACATGACTTCAACTTATAATATATGTTTTGAAATTTGTTTTCACTACGTTAATGCTAAATTCATTTCACTGGATGATTTGTTGTATCTCACAGTTGAAGCCAATATAGAGGATTAATTTTCTTCATATAATTTTTTCAATTAATTAATGCACTGTGTAATGTCCCTTTCCGAGTTGGATCTCTAGAGAGGAGAGCTATGTATTCTAAACAGCCTCGTTAGACTATAGCCAGGGCCAAACATGGGTAAACAGGGTTACTAGAGGTCACTTCAGTCGAGGGTGTTATAATTCGAAAGTGGCATTGAGCTAAAAGTGACTAAAAGCACTTTTAAGCCAAAGTGAGCTAAAAATAGGTTTACAGCGAATTAAGGTTTCGGGTAGCTATAAGAAAAGGTAAAGTGACATAATTCATCATTATGAATAATTTGACTTGACAGTTGAGGAGAGAGGCACATCTCAGGTTCAGGTGAACCCAGAGCTTTGTGGATTCCAAGAGGAAGACACCCAGAGGATGATTTATGTGTTGACAAACACACCCTAGTCACCAAGGAGATCATCCAGATATTCCATCGTACTTCGGCAGCAGTTATCAAATTTGCAGCAGTGAGGGTGCACTTGTCCAGGTAGAGGGCGCAGCTACTGAGCATCAGATTGATTCGACTTGTCCCAGTCAGGGAGAATCCAGTGATTCCCCTATGACCCAGTTGAGAGGAGGGTAGGATGCTTATATTGCCTAGCTTCTCATCAGATTCCGACGGAGAAATCATCTTAGGTGCATTAATCATCCATTGAGGGTGCGGTAGTTAGGGAGGATGCATTTGGGATTCCAGGGTGATCATCAGGTCATATCCAGTGAAATCCTTCTGACCCATTTCATAGGATCCTAGGGCGCTCAGTTTGAGACCCTTGTCAGTCGATTCTGACAGAGGAATCTCTAGGGTTCATTTTCCAGCAACAGTGGGGCGCATTTCCCCCAGGGGATCCATCTGAGGTCCAAACAGATCAGTAGAGGGATGATTTCCATGTCGCCAGTCACCAGGAATGTGTGAGAGGGTAGGACGCATTGTTTAAGAAAGTTTCCAGTCAGATCTAAGGTGTGTAGCCACCAGGGAGCACAATCCAGTCCTGCAGCAGTTGTCATGTGATTTGTCGTAGCGCGCAATAGATCATCCATCTCATACTCTATCCAGCAACAATATTCTATTATTCGGGTATCATCCTTATAGTTTATTTCTTTATTGTATTCCGGCTAAGATCCACTTAGATCTGATCTAGCTGAGTGATTCTCTATTTTCAACCGCATTCGACATTGTAACCAGCAGAAAACTCATAATATATGATTTACAGTCTTTGTATCATTCTCTATCTGTATGCTTATTCATATGATGTAAACAACTTATTTATATACACACACATGCGAAAAACACCAAACATTTTAAAACCTACATCTTAAACGCATCCAGAAACCCCCAGTGTATCAAATCAGACAGTAGACATAGTAGATTAGCAAATTTTTCCTAGACTAGTGGATTTGGGATATTACAGTGGTATCAGAGCTTTAGTCTTGCCAGCATGTGGCTAAAGATGATGAGTTTAGTGAACCAGAGGGTCGTGAGAACATAAGTGACGAGTACGTCACTTACAACAGACGCATGGAGAGGAGACCTAGACCATATTTTCCCCCCTTTCCTCCCAGTTAAGAGGAAGAGGAAGAGCCTTACAAGGAAGAAGAGAGAAGGGCAGAGCATGTGGAAGAGAGGATGATGGGAGGTGTGTATGAGAGGCCAAAGGGAAGTGGCAAGGTACCCATGGACCTAGATGGAGCTTTCATGTAGGTTATCAGCAATCTGGTGGTCCGTCAGTAGGCCATGACTTAGTCCTTAGCACAAATGGATGATACATTGGCTATAGTGAGCACATCGGGCACACAAGCCCCACGTGCAGCGTAGGGGAACTCAGAGGAAGGAAATAGACCCCATTCACCTACTCGCACATACACTTCTTTGAGTAATATTCCCAGTCCATTGTTCCCTAGTTTCTAGAGGGCACCCCATGTAACAGCACAATAGCCAATAGCACAGAGGCATCCCACTCAAGAAGAGGACATTGCAAATTACAGGAAGGAATATGCAACATTGGGCCGTGAATTCCATCAGGACATGACCATGGTCGAGTATTGTGGACTCAGACTCAGGAAACTCCCCACAGAGCCTCAAAGAGGAGGACAGCAGCAACAGCAAGGGAATAACATGAATTTCATCTGGAAAGTTGGTAAACTCACCATACCTTATTTTGACGGGTCGTCCAAATTCACTGCCAGAGCTTGGGTACAAAAGCTATACACATACTACAAGCTCAACCAGATGACTGAGACAGAGCCTATTAGTTTCGATACCCTACACTTGGAGGGTAAGGCACACGAGTGGTGGCATCATGGACTGGTGATGTTGGGTCACATTCACATCACTTCCTACAAGGAGTTCATAGAGAGACTCATGGACAGATTTTATAGGAGGGATCTAGAGATCCATTTCAGGGATCTAGCCCAGTTGAGACAAACTAGCACAGTGGAGGAATTCATCACAGAGTTTCAGCAGGTAGCAGTGGAAGTCACAAATATCTCAAAGCCAGAGTTGATTATGTTGTTCACATAGGGTCTCACAAAACCCTTTAGAGGATGGGTTAAGGCATATAGGCCTCACACCTTACAGGATGCCATATTACGCACACGATATCTAGCAAACTCAGCATCGAAGACTAAAAATTTTCCCAAACCCGTTGTGCCACAGGAGAACCAGGATAGGAAACCAATCCAAAGAGAGTGGAAGGGCAAGGATAAGTTGGATGATGCTATGAGGCATGATCTTATGAGGAGGAAGCTATGCTTCACCTGCAAAGATCCATGGGTCCCCGGCCATAGGTGCATGCACAAGGGACAAATCCACTACATTGAGGTTGTCGCAAACAACGATGAGGAGGAACAAGGCAGTCATGTACAGGATTGTGAGTCCCCTACCTTAGAGGAGGAGCCATTTCATGAGGAGGAAAAGCCTTCAAGGAGACCACCAACACTGGGAGGGGAAAAACCATTGGTAAATCCACAACCTAGAAAAGAGGTTAATAGATGAGCACCATCAAAGGGAGTCATAGAGACCCTTTCTAGAGTCCCTAGGTATGACACCCTCTATATCAGAGGGATTATTCATGGAAAGCGTTCCATTACCTTGGTAGATGGTGGGGAAACCCACGACTTCATTGACGTTGCGTGGGTATCTAGGCGAGTACTACAGACAAAGGAGTTTGACGGGTTTGAGGTTGCAATAGCAGATGGCCACACGGTGGGGTGTTTGGACAAGGTTATAGACTTGGAGGTGAAGTTAGGTAAATACACCATGATAGATACATTCTATGTAGTTGACCTAGCTAACACAGATGTGGTGTTGGGAATCCAATGGTTGATCACCTTGGGCAAGATTTCTACCAACTACCAAACCCTTGAGATGGGATTCAAAGATAGTGAGGGGAAGAAGATTGCACTGAGGAGTATGTCGACAGGGGCACCTAGGACAGTGTCGGTGAAGAGGATGGAGAGGATCTTCCGGCATGGGGAAGCAGCAGATGCATTATTTAGGAGACCAACATCTTGTTCCTTGATGGAGATTTCAGCAGATTGGAAATCCCACTTTAGAATATTCCAAGGACAAGTTATCTTGTGAGATATTGGATGGCCAGGTACAGGATGAAAGGTATAGATTCATGGACGACGTCATCTTCTACAAAGACCGATTCCACCTAGTTCCAAGATCAGGTCTCAAGAATAATATTTTGGCTACAGTACATGACTCCCGACTAGCAGACCATCAGGAGTTATTCAAAACCTATAGGTATGTCAGAGAGAGATTCTCTTGAAAGGGTCTCAAACAAGATTTGATGAGACATATCAGTGAGTGTGTGACTTGTTAGCAGAACAAGTCAAAGCAGACTCTTCCAGCAGGGTTACTTCATCCACTTCCCACTCCATAGCAGACATGGGAAATCTCATCCTTGGACTTCATTACAGGCCTTCCAGAGGCTCAGGGTAAGGACGACATATTTGTAGGGGGCAAAAAATTGACCAAATTGGTGTGTTTCCTCGCGATTCCTACAGACTACAGCACAGTGCATAGGGAAGAGTTGTTCTTCAGAGAGACCTTCAGACTTCACAGGTTGTCACATAGTAGACTCAGCAAAAGGGGCAGTCGATTCATTAGCACTTCAGAGGAGCTTCCACCCTTGTATGAGGAGGGGCAGTTGGAGTTGGTTCTTGAGAAGGTACTAGAGTTCCAAGAGAGGAGGTTGAGGAGCAGGGACAACAGGGAGTGTTTGGACGGAGGGAGAGGTCTTCCGATAGAGGATGCTACTTGGGAGACAGAAGAGATTTTGTGGGACCCTGGATTGGTATTGCTTGAGGACAAGCAATCATGGGAAGGGAGGAATGTAATGTCTCTTTCTGAGTAGGATCTCCAGAGAGGAGGGATAAGTAGTCTAAACAGCCTCGTTATACTATGGTCGGGGCCAGACAGGGGTAAACAAGGTTACTAGAGGTCACTTCAGCCAAGGGTGATATAATTCAAAAGTGACAATGAACTAAAAGTGACTAAAAGTGATTTTAAGCCAAAGTGAGCTAAAAATAGAGCAGGTGAGCTAAAAATAGGTCAACGGTGAATTCGGGTTGTGGGTAGCTATAAGAAAAGGTAAAGCGACCTAATTCATCATTATGAAGAATTTGACTTGACAGTTGAGGAGAGAGGTGCATCTTAGGTTCAGGCGAACCCAGAGCTTTGTGGATTCCAGGAGGAAGACACCCAAAGGCTGATTTCGGTGTTGAGAAACACACCCTAGTCACCAGGGAGATCATCCAGATCTTCCATCGTACTTTAGAAGCAGTTATATAGTTTGCAGCAGTGAGGGCACACTTGTCCAAGTAGAGGACACAGCTACTGAGCATCAAATCGATTCGACTTGTCCCGATCAGGAAGAATCTAGTGATTCCCCTCCGACCCAATTGAGAGGAGGGAAAGATACTTATATTGGCTAGTTTCTCATCAGATTCCGATGGAGAAATCATCTTGGGCGCATTACTGAGCCATTGAGGGTATGACAGTTGGGGAGGACACATTTGGGATTCCCGAGTGATCATCAATCTAGATCCAAGGAAATCCTTCCAACCCATTTCATAGGAGCCTACGGCACTCAGTTTGAGACCCTTGTCAGTCGATTCTGATGAAGGAATCTCTAGGGTGCATTTTCCAGTAGCAGTGGGGCGCATTTCCCACAGGGGGATCCATCCGAGGTCCAGACAAATCAGCAGAGGGTTGATTGTCAAGTCGTCAGTCACAAGGACTGTGTGAGAGGGAAGGGCGCATTGTTTGAGACATTTTCCAGTCAAATCTAAGGTGTGTAGCCACCAAGGCACACAAGTCAATCTCGCAACAGTTGTCGTGTGAGTTGTCGTAGCGTGCAACAGATCATCCAGCTCATACTCTATCCAGCAGCAGTCTTCTATTATACGAGTATCATCCTTCTAGTTTATTTCTTTATTGCATTCCGGCTAAGATCCACTTAGATCTGATCTAGTCGAGTGATTCTCTATTTTCAGTCGGATACAGCATTGTAACCAACAGAAAACTCATAATATATGATTTATAGTCTTTGTGTCATTCTTTATCTGTATGCTTATTCATATGATGTAAACAACTTATTTATCTACACACACGTGCGAAAAACACCAAGCATGTTAAAACTTGCAACTTAAACTCATCTAGAAACCCCCAGTGTATCAGATCAGACAGCAGACACAGCAGATTAGCATCTTTTTCCTAGACTAGTCGGATCCAGGATATTACACACCTAATCATTTTTCATAGTATTATCACTAAAATCAATGCACCATATTGTTTTATGTTATATCATAATCATTGAAATCAATGCACCCTATTGTTTTATGTTGTATCATTGTTAAAATGAATACAACTACTTGATTATGTAAATCATTTTTTATTGTATCATCACTTAAATCAATGCATTTTTTTTGCATTAAATCAATGCAACTATTTTTTATAAATCGTAGAGCACACCTAAGATGGCATTGTCTAAACATTCGACCTTTTGAACTTTTTCACCGAAATCCAGTGAAACAGAGCTTGGCGAAATGACCATTTTTTCTTGTTTGCATAAATGGATTCACCACCCTAAAAGACCCTCAAGGCACTCGAATTATTCAGACTCGATCACTCAAATTTGGAGTTACAACAATTTTTTGCCAGATTTCGGGCAAAATTGATAGAAACTATGCCTGTAAAAATGCTAAAAAGTTGAACGTTTAGACTACGTGAAACTAAGATAGTTCCCTTAAAACTTTCTCCAAGAATATCTCAAAGAGCACAGATTATTCTTTTAGGAGGGACAYGTGTCAGTTCTTCAATTAATTAATGCACTAAATCATTTTTCATAGTATTATCATTGAAATCAATGCACCCTATTGTTTTATGTTTGTTAAAATGAATACAACTATTTGATTATGCTAAATCATTTTTCATAGTATTATCATTGAAATCAATGCACCCTATTGTTTTATGTTATATCATTATCACTGAAATCAKTGCACCCTATTGCTTCAATCCTTTGGAAAAGTACTCCAGATGGGGTGCCACATGGACAGCATGCAAGTTGCAGCCACCCTCCTCATTTAATTCCTCCCGATATCGTTCTTAATTGTTGAAGTGATGGTTGATAGTTAATATGCAGGATTGAAATGGCGTTGGTTTCCATTATTTCTGGTACTTGGTTGCAAGTTCTCATTAATTCTTGCTCCAAGGTATTTACAATGGACGGAACAGGATCTATTGTGATGTCTTTTCTTAGTGATAGCTCCACTACTCCCACGTTGGCTATGTCCAAAGCTATTCAGACTCACACAAAACCACTCCAGGCCTCCAACTCTCTACTCTCCTCCACACCCATGTTGGATCTCCTCAATATCCTCACAATCATCCTGCCCAGAGAGTGAGGAAAGTTGAAGCGAGGACCGGCCTACTATGACTTCATTTCCATAAGAACTAATCATGCCCCTATGCTTACTTTGTCTCAGCCCTCGGCTCTGCATGATGTTGTGTCTCCCTCCACTGCTCAAAATTGGGTTGCCTATGACAGTGTCCCTGTCCTAATGGAGGAGGAAATCCCTCCAACCAAGCTCTCGTCAATGGATGTTCTTGTCGCTATTTTTCCAGTGAAAACATAGAACCCCTCTATCCCCACTACCCTGCAACAGGAGGAATATAGTGGATGCCTTGTTCTGGAAGAGATACCTCAAGCTCCAATGGAAGAAGGGACCCCAGACAATATGGACATGAACACAATGGCTTCACAGTTTGAGGACACAGAGCTTGAGAAGCCCCTGTAACAAAGTTTCTCTGCAAAGCATTTGAATCTCATTTTTGAAATGAGAAGGGACGTCGCAGACTAGCTACATCGCCATGAAACTCTTCACCGTCAATTGGACATGTTCTTTGATTCACTCTCAAGTGAGCATGGAAAAAAACAATGCCCCACATGCTGCCATCCTTACACTTTCGCTCCAATTCCACCCAGCGCTTCGTCCACTGATGGGGATCCAAGTGCATATGGTGTCTGATAATTTTATGTTTTTCCTTTTGCTAATTGTTATCACTGAAATTTCATCCACAAATGGTTACAAGAATTCATCATCGCCAAACAGTTATGAGGTCACCCATGGACCAAAATTACCAAAAAATCATTTCCAAAGGGTCAAAAACTATACAACCCGTGACAAAATTAAAGTGCGTTGTGACTACACAGGGTGCATGTGCACATGTGCAAAACAGAAACGCAGGAAAAGCGCACATGCGCTCGATGCGCGGCTGTGGTCGCAAAAATCTGCGCACATCTAAGAACGGTGCATTTATGAGAGTGGTCGGCCTCCCACCCGCTTCTGTTTTAGCTTCCAAGTTGATTTGACACTCAAATCTGGACTGAATTCGACTGGGTGGCTGGTCAAAGACCTAAAAATGCCCTAATTAGCCTCTTTACACACTACAACCTAGTTGCACAATACCTCAAAGAGGTGCTATAAAAAGGCCATGGGTGCACTTCATTTTTCAAGGAATTCAATAGAAAAGTTATGTTGCTACTATTCTCTTGAGGAATCCTCTATTCTCATCAAGAGTATACTAGCACCATTGCATTGGGCAATCCATCTCACCCTTTGAGTGGATTAGCAAAGAATTATTTCACCATTTTTATTTCAAAGTTGTAAAAAGAGCTTATTTGTGGGGGTCCAAGATCCCTCCCTTGGAGGAAGAAGGGACTCATAGTCCTCTTTCTTCTTGGTGTTTTCTTTCACTAATATCAACCTTACCATTGGTGACATGGGTCTTATTCTTTATTTTGTCCTCAGGTCCCTATGCTCATTAGTTTAGTTGTTATTTTATTTCTTAGTTTAATTCTTAGTTGTTCTTTTATATTTCTTTCTCTAACCCTTTTCCTTACAGTTGTCCTGCTTAGCAAACCCAACTAAGCTTGCAAGCACCTCTATTTTCCTCACTAAGGTGACGAAAGAGGCGCAACAAATTGGAAACTCCACTTGGGAAAGGTATCAATTTCCTACCCCATTTTTGTTTTTCTAGCTCTTCTTTTGGTTTATTTAACTTGCAGGTGCATTAACCGGCCCAAGCCGACCTACAAAACATCTAATTCCAAGTTGAATTGGGAGAATTCCATCCGGAATTTTCTTTCACGGTCGTGTGTCAGTTGTGCACGGGTTTTTTGGCCCACAGACGTGCATCGTGCGCACATGCGCCTAAGTCACAGTTCTGTTTTGTGCACCTGCGCCCATAAGCTCGTTTCGGTCTGTGCACAGGCGCTCAGTGCGCCTCTGTCCACACTGAGACCTACACACCTGTGCAAAAAAATACACATTGTAGGGTTTTTTGAGATTTGGGGAAGGCCTTTAGCCTTCTTAAAAGTGATTTCATGCATGTTTTAAAGCTACACCACACTTAGTTCCCTCTTCATATAAAGGGATTAGTCAAAACACATAGGCACTTAGGGGGTTTAAAATCATTATTTCCTCTTTTGCTTTCATTTTTTCCACATGGATGGCTTGCTTTGACTAAAAGTATAAATTGGAATCATTTCTAAATCACACAAAACTTGCATTGGGACTAGAAGTTGGACAACAATCGCTTAGTATTCTCTTCTCTTGCTCCTCCAAGCGACCTTGAGAATCAGAACAAGATTGTGGGACAATTTCATTTTCCTTAAGAAGATTAAAACCTTTAGGAGAGGACAACACCCCTTCTTGGGACTCCTCTTAGTTTATTTTTCAAACACATCTTAAGATTGTAACGGACCCATACATGCCCACATGCTACAAAGATAGGATAGTGTTGAAATTTACTTTCTTAGATTAAATCACTAGGGAAGTTTAAAGGTTTTGTAGCGGGCTCATACATGCCCACATGATCACAATCTAGGATAGTTTCAAATCTTTTCTTAGATTAAATCACAATAGGGAKTTAAAGGAATAGTAAAGGACCCACATGTCCACATGCTAGTTTCCTAGGGACTTTTGAATTGCGCAAGGTTGTACCAAAGGCACTTAGTTAATTAGGTAATCAACACTTGTAAGGACCAAGCGAAGTTCACATGCAGCAAGGTGACACCTAATTCATTAAAACATTGGCACACTTTCACTCATTCACACACAAAAGTCACTTATCACTCACATAGTTTCTTCTTGAAACGTGGAGGTCAAAGTAAGTTTCCTCCAAAGGGATTCCGAAACACCCCACCATTTTCTTGATGAAACTGTCCACTCCCATTTAAATTCAACGAGGTTGGTTCACACCCCCAACCTTTCAAACAACTACATATAAAAAATTTCTAAAAACTCACTTAGTTTTCCTCCACAGGAGGTGCCAAAAGAAATTTTTTAGTCTAGGTAGGATTTAGGGGATAGGCATCCAAAAAACTCCCCGTTATCTGGTTCTCACATTGTCAAAACCATAAAAGTTGTCAAATAGGGAACTGAAAATCCTCTAAGTTAAGTGTTCCTAACACCATAAGGCAGGAAGATACCCATGAAGGGTTGAAGGCCGAGGTCAGGTTGTTCTGTGTGTCCCCCCTTGAGGCACCCACCTCTTGGATGGGATCCATCCCGTGACCCATTTCTTAGGCCGAAAATATAAATGTCGCACTTTGACCGAGGTACCTAGTGACCAAATTTTAGGACATCTACCCAGGTGGAAATTGTGGGTTGCAATTGCACCTTGATCAGATTTTGTGTGGCTATTGGGAAATATCGCCAGCTCTTTCAGGATATGCCCCCTTTACCCCTCATTATAACTGATTATTTCATCCTTCACTAGTTTCTCTTCCGGTGACTTCAAACCCCACTATTGAGTACTATTGGAAGGTCCAGTGTTATTTGAGAGGAAGGATGTTACGTCTTTTAGGACACGAGCATTTGTTTTCTTTGATTCCCCACGCGGACAAAACCCACTTATCTACGTATATGCTTCTTTTTCAAAACACTTTATGTATGATGCACTTCTGATTACATTTTGATCTAGATATATATATTGTGTAAAGTTCAAAATTTGCAACAAAATCTCTTGTTTATTTACTCTCATCACATTTTGCACACATCCACTCAGCTAGTCGGACATCACAGGGGACCCACATAACCCCCATCGTTCCAGACGCTTACTAAACCTCCCTCCTATTTTAAGGGGAATTCCTAGTCTTGCCAAATCACCGGCACCACCGTCACACACTCCTGTGAGTGCCACTGTTTTAGGATCAGCTTTGTTTGGTTCCACATTACTTGGGTCCACTTCCCAAGTCCCTTCGTCCACTCGCTCTCCTTTACACGGAAGTGGGGGGGCAACTTCCTCTCAAGGGGGAAGTACCAACCCACCTAGCCCCCCTCAAGGGTCAGGTTCACAACACACTCACACCATGGCTGGAGCTAATCCACCCCCCCCCACTACAGATTCCATATTTGGCCTCTCTTAACATACTAGATCTAAGCAAACTCACAAATGATCCTATATTGCATGACCCCACATGGCCTGCAATGCCTACCAAACTACCTTCAGACATCCCCAAATTTGAAGGAAAGACAGGTGATGACCCTGCCAACCATGTCATGACTTTCCATATATGGTGCTCTTCCAACAGCATTATGGATGATTCCATAAGACTACGATTATTTCAACACACACTCACTGGACATCAGCCAAATGGTATGTAGACGAAAAATCAGGGTCCCATGCGACTTTCGAGTCATTGGCCAAAGCATTTTTTACCTTCTTCCAATTCCCAATCTTCCATGACAATGGTCTTGAACTACTCTCTAATTTCAAACAAACCTCAGCCACACATATCGCTGATCACATTCACGAGTGGCGTAGACGACGTAGTTTGTGCAAAGCTAAAACCACCAAACAACAGTGTCTTGACTGGTTTCTCAGATCACTTGTCTCTCTCCTCGGTAAAGATGTAGCTTCCACCTTCCCTTAATCTGAAGAAGAATCCATCAGTAAGGCTCAACAATACGACCTCATCTATTTACAATCAGGGTACTTATACACAGTACTTCTTGACCTCCCCAAACCGGTGCCATTTGGTCAAGACAAACCCGGGATGTCTCACTCAGCAGACGGATTGATTGGTAATACTACACACCACAGTCCTCAACCCCAACCACCACCAATGTATGGCACACCTCAATATTCGTCGGCGTATGGGGGAACCTCTTATTACCCCCCACCCCCTTATCAATAGCCATACCCTGTTGCTATTTCTCTGCCCATCAGTGGGCCACCGCCAACACCCCCAATACATCCACCTATCCAAACAAGTTTCGGTACCCCCTCTACCTCAGCTTATACTTTAAGTACTAGCGAAAGCGCCACGCCTTCCTATGTACCTTACGGATCACAACTCCCACAGAATTCGTACTTTCCATTCCCTGGTCCTCCACAGCCCATGGCACCCCCACACCTTGACACTGGGGTAAATTTTGTTCAACCCTCTCCCGTTCAGCAATATCAAAATTTTGAACAGCTGAATATGGAAAATCTGACCCATCCGTCGAATAATGCCAAAAAGAAAGGAAGAAATAGGAACAATAACAACCCAGGCCAAGGCGGGAATCAACCCCAACAAAACCAACCTACTAGGGGCAACCATAACCAAGGGAATTAGAACCCCCAGGGGGGCAATAACAACAGGAATCAAGGGAGGAATAACAATACTATCAAAACCTCTTTCCCTTGTGCCCTTTGTGGTGAGTTCGATCATTATACTCATCATTGCCCCCAAATCGTTGATTTTAAATGGCTGAAAGACTCAGGTAGTCTACCACATCCTCCAGTACCGCCTGCCCCTCAGCAAGCCCCACAACAATACGTGCAACAACCTCCCCCAGTCGTATTGTAGAATCTCATTCCACACCAAGGTGTGATAAGCACCCAACAAGACATGCAACCTACCCCACCTCAGTTGGGACAGTACCTCAATCCAAACAATCCCGCAGATCGTAGCATCCTCCTCACCAGTGAGGAAGAAATCCTTCTGCAAACACGTAATCATCAATATCGTACACCCGCTAAGTCTCCTCCCATTCCCCCAGAAAAAAACCCAACACCAACAGGAACCCCGTTGGTACTCCCTCGCCCTACTGTCGAAACACCTCTTCGCATCCCTCGCATCCCATTGCGCAGGAATGTCCACAACCCCCAGGCTAGGGCGGCTCATAATTACAGTTTGGTTGACAATTTAGCACAATCCCCGGCTGTCATGTTAGTCTTAGAAGTCCTTCAAACTTGTCCCACTCAGCGGAAATCATTACTTTCCGCCTTGGGGGCAGTCGACTCTGTGGATACCCAACTCATCACATTTGATCTCGACAGCAGAGAACCTCGCCTTCCCGCTCTGATCGCTTTTCAAATCCTAGTAAAAATTCAGAACATTACAGTTCATCGGTGCATCATCGATGAAGGTGCATCCACATGCATTATGTCCAAATCTGTATGGCAGAAACTTGGTTCCTCCGAACTCATACCATCTGCCATTACCTTACAATCTTATGACGGGCGACCATCATCTCCTGAAGGGCTCTTCCAAAATGTCCCCATAGAACTCGGGGGCAAGACTATTCTCATCGACATTGAAGTTATTGACACCCCACTCGATTATAATATCATGTTCGGTCGTAGCTACATGTACGTTATGAAGGCAGTTGCCTCTTCCGTCTTTCGAACAATGATGTTCCCCCACAACGGGAAGATCATTACCATTGACCAAGTCTCACATTACGAGCCTAACCCTTCTACCAACATCGATAATATTCTTTCTCTCATCCACACGAGTCCTGACGCATACCCACTCATCGAAATGGGTCCCGAAATTTTCAAAGACCCATCATTGTTAGGAACTTAACATGGTGCACCACCACTCCTTCATCCTTCCAATCAAGTATGCGTTGTATCATCCAACGGAACTGACATAGAGGATACCCTTCCTCCTAGGGAGGCTTATATCATATCTGACGTCCCATTAGTCGCAGAGCTCCTCCCTCACAAGCCTCCTGCAATCTCGTCGGCCCCACCAGTCCATGATTTCACCTCTCCCCAAGGCCATATCCCAGTTTGGGAGACATTTCCCCAAGCCATTACTCAAATCCCCTTCTTTTACCCCCCACCCGGCGTACAAGCTTTCCAAGTAGCTGCAACACTTACCCTCCCTAATATGGTGTTAGCAATTCCAGTTTGGTATTTACATCCACCAGAGATGGTCCCTCGACCATCCCTTCCCCCTGAAATGGAAGGAATCCCAATGACGATTCCCATACTCACTCCCATCGTACCCCCGACACCCCCTCTCACTACCCTCCCTGCCACAGTTGGGGGCAGGAGAAAGAAGAAGGAGCCCACAGCTCCACTTTCCCCGCACATCCAACCCCCGTGCGCGCTATGTGAGAAAGATGGACACCAAACCAACAACTGCCCATCTCTACCTGAGTTATGGAACCTGATTCCGCTCATTCAAACACCATCAACGCTCGCCACCGTAGCAAGTACTGCCGCCACCGCCCCTCACTCAAGTAGTAAAGGGTTGCGAACCAAATTCACTTGCGCTATATGTTCAGAATATGGCCATTATACACACCATTTCCTAACACTGCCACGCTTCCGGCAAACATTAGCCGCAGTACGCCAAAGCTTCCAGAACGAACCCAATCCATCTACATCATCCCTGCCCAAAATCACTGACATCCATTATGTCACAACTTCAGTCAATGAACGTATGAGATGCCCTTGCTCTCTATGTGAATCCTTAGATCATTTTACATACCAATGTCCTATAATCATTAAATACAGGCAACGCCAATTGACCCTGAATCAAACCCCTATAGAATCGATAGTTGACCTTACCCCGTCACTAGAGATTCTTCAGATCATTTCTCCTAAACCCGAGGCCCTCCTAACACCTCCATGGTTCTTGGATGACTTATCTAAGGATTCACCCCCAAATCCCCCCCATTCTCCCATTCATTTCCCTACGGAAATTTTACACCCAACTACCACGGGTACTCCTCAGTACTTCGATATTTGGCTTATGTCGAGCGAACTATCGCAATCTCATTGCATCGTTCCCCCTACTTCTTCATCACTAGGAGACAGCCACACAGCGACAGTCACCGATATCACTCTTTACGACCCCTTGTATTCCCGCCCATTCCACTGTGACGAGGACATACTCGAAGAGTTAAACACCCCCGACTACCCCTAGGATGTGCTACACCACCGAGCACTCTTCTTTCCACAAGAAGCCTCCACGCCTCCTAACCAACACCCCATATACGTAGTCGAAACCAAGGATTTTATCCCATCAGGGCATATCGACTGGTTCAACAACCCCATTCCTGCCCCTGATGTGTTTGAAGAAGGAAACATGGTCAACATTTCCCCAACCATTAAAATCGACATTTCCATCAAAAATGGAGTCGTCGAGGAAATCACCATTGGCATTGCTTGCACTCCTCGAGAAATCATCGCCTATAAATCCCTCTTCCAAGAATATCGGGATATTTTTGCCTGGTCATGCATAGAAATGTCTGGCCTTAATCCCTCTATCGTCGAACATCGCATCGACACTTGGCCTGAAATTAAACCAATTCGTCAAAAACAGCAACCGCTACACCCATCCAAAGAAGCGGCCATCAAAGCCGAGATTGACAAATTGCGTGTTGCAAGGTTCATCTACCCCATCGCCTATACATCATGGGTTTCCAACCCTGTACCCGTTAACAAAAAACAGGGCACTATCCATGTCTGCACGGACTTTCGCGATCTCAATCACGCATGTTCCAAAGACAAATTTCCAACACCTTTCATCGATCAAATCGTCGACGATTGTGCAGGCCACGAGACTCTATCCTTCATGGACGGTTTCTCTGGTTATAATCAAATCCAAATTCACCCAGCCGATCAATACAAAACCGCATTCACTACCCCTTGGGGTACTTTTGCCTATCGTGTCATGCCTTTTGGCTTAAAGAATGCTGGCGCAACTTTCCAACGGGCTATGACATACATTTTTCATGATCTGGGTCATATCATCCTTGCATACTTGGACGACCTCATAGCTCGATCCAAGAAACGCACCCAACATCTTGATGATTTACGGATCATCTTTCAACGATGTCATCAGTACAACATCTGCTTGAACCCCCTCAAGTGCGTGTTCTGCATCACTGCGGGGTGCCTCCTCAGATTCATCATTTCCCAAAGCGGTATTACCGTGGACCCCCTCAAAGTCCAAGCCATCACAGAAATTCCACCTCCCCGGAATTTACGTCAACTCCAGAGCCTACAAGGAAAAGCTAACTTTCTACGGCGATTTGTCCCAGACTACACCACTCACGCACACGATTTCCTTCGCCTACTACACCACGACATCCCATTTCACTAGGATGAACATGCCCAAAAAGAATTTGACGATCTTAAAATGGCGTTGTCTAACGCCCCTTTAATTAGTTCACCCGACTATAATCGCAACTATATCCTCTACATATCAGCATCAGCTGTCTCAGTAGTAGAAGTTCTCGTTCAAATTGGCGATGACGATCGTGAGCATGTCATTTACTACATTAGTAAAAACCTCTTAAGGCCAGCCTTGAAGTATAAACATGAAGAGAAACTAGCCCGTGCATTCATCCTTGCAGTTCAGAAACTGCGTCATTACATTCTGCTTCGCACGACTAAGGTCGTAGCAGATTCCAACCCTATGCAATACTTGCTCAGTCGTCGGCAAATTAATGGCAAATTTTCCCGATGGATCGTTATCCTTCAGGAGTACGATCTTGAATTCTCAACACCCAAGAGAAAGAAAGCTCTCGTCCTCGTCGAACTTGTCATGGTCTTCCCCTCTGATACTACCAGTTCCCCCATTAATACCGACTTCCCCGACGAACATCTCTTTTACATCACTAGGGATGACCCTTGGTACGGCGACCTCCTCGTCTATCTCTGAACCCAAAAGTTCGGTAACCACCTCTCACGAGATGATCGTCATCGTATTCGCCACCAGGCCCCCCACTACCTCCTCATCGGAGACATCTTATACTAGCGAGGGGTCAACACCATACTTCGTCGATGCTTGACTATTGACGAGGCCGATAGAGTCTTGAACGACTGCCATAGCGGCGCATGTGGGGGGCATCTTTCGGGAATGTCCACTACTCAGAAAATCATCCAAGCAAGTTATTTTTGGCCTACATTGTTTCACGATTGCATTCATGCCATGAAGCGATGCGAGAAATGTCAGTTTTACGCCAACAAAGCACGAGCACCGCCTGTTCTTCTTCACCCAGTCATTACTACCGGCCCCTTTTGTAAATGGGGCATCGACTTCATGACTTGTAATCCCCCATCTAGCAATGGACACAAATACATTGTTGTCGCAGTCGATTACTTCACAAAATGGGCGGAAGCTATGCCCACCTTCAACAATACTGCTGACACTGCAGCGCATTTTTTCTTTAATCACGTCATATCCCTCTTTGGAGTACCACTCCAACTAGTTTTCGATCATGGAAAACACTTCGAGAATGAGATTTTCGTCAAACTCTCATCTCGGTTAGGATTCTCCCACGAGTTTTCCTCACCATATTACCCTTAGTCAAACAAACAGGTCAAAGCAGTTAACAAGGTCCTTAAGACCATGTTACAGCGCACGGTTAATAAACATAAAACCAATTGGCATCATATGTTATTTTCCACACTATGGGATTACCGTATGACCGTGAAAATGGCCACTGGTTTCACACCATTTCATCTCGTCCATGGGGTTGAGGCCACTCTTCCCATCGAGTGCGAAATTCCCACCTTACGCACCGCAATTGAGCTATTACCCGACACTGCTCCAATGGAGCAGCGCTTGCTGCACTTAGAATCCCTGGATGAAGATCATCGATCTTCATTACAGAACAATGAGGCAGCCAAAAAATGGTCAAAAGCCACCTTTGATCGTCATGTCAACCTTCGCTCATTTCACGAAGGCGACCTCGTCCTTGCTTACGATATCACTCACGATACCCTTGGTCATGGAAAATTCAATTCACTATGGCATGGCCCCTACATTATCCAACATTGTCTCACCAAAGGCGCATACATCCTGGCCTCTCCCGAAGGCCTCTCTCTCAAAGAACCCGTCAACAGGTTATACTTAAAGAAATTTTATGCCTAAGCGTAGCAATTCTACTTTAGGTTATTTCTTTTATAGTGTTTTTAATCTTTTTTCCATCCCTCACGTCTAAACTATCATTTGTGCTATTGACAGATGCTTCCTCCACCAGCTTACCACATCGGTTATGCCGACGGCGCCAGCCGTTGGACACAAAATCTCGCTTTGACAGCTTGGGCCCTCTATAACCCCTCACATGAAATGCTCCATTCTAGCGGCATATGTTTGGGTTCAGCCACCAACAACCAAGCCGAATACACTACCAACATTGGCCTCATCGCCAATGCCCGGCATCATCATATTCGTCACCTTAGCATCTTTCTCGACTCTCAACTAGCCATTCTCCAGCTCAACAATGTGTATCGCGTCCACGATCCCTGCCTCTTTCGCAAATACCTGCAAGCTAGACTTTTATCTCGACATTTTGATTTCATTACATTTACACATATTCCAAGACAATTGAATCAAATTACAGATAACTTAGCTAACATGGTGTTAGATTAGCGTATATCACATCAAAATACCTCTACACATACATAAAAATATCAAAAAACCTGTCACAGCATATATATAAATTAGACATCATCAACACATTACACAACACATGTAAACATCACATAGATCCCAAAATGTATACTCATGTATATATAAATCGGTCCACGGTGCCATCAAAATGTTTACATACAAATATACAAATGTCTATAGGCTAGCGAAGCACCTTGGTACAAAATGGGCTCACCAACCTATATACAAAAATACATAGAGTGACACTCAAGGTGCCTCTAGAGCACCACCTCCTGCCCCTCCCTCAGGCGGTGGTCCCCCACCCACTACTGGTCCCTCTGGACCGGGAGGTAACCGTCTGGTCATAACAGCACCTGCTACTGTTGCTCGCCGCACCACAGCCCGCCACGGCACCGGAACTCCCACACACTGCTCCAGGATGCCCTCATTCTGGATACGCGACCAAATGCCCTCAGGCACGCCCTGTAGCACCGCCTCTAAGCGGTGGCGAATATCCTCAAAATCTGCTCTGGCATCTTCCAGAGGAGCATGCGATGGCCCGGCACCTGGGTCATCAAAACGGCGTCTCCTCGTTGCCCTCTCATGCGCAGTTGGTCTCGCCTCGGCGTCCTCACGCCGACGTCTCTCTCTTGCCCGAGGCCCTCCCCGCGGCAGTCTCCCTGGCTCCTGGGGAGCCGGCGCTCTTAGCAGCTCAACCTCGAGCCCGTGAGGTCCCACATCTACACATACAAACAAACAAACGATAGTATCAACATCTATACAAAATACACATGTCATGCTATCTCAAAAATTCAATACATATCAAAATCATAAACATACCTCGGTAATCAAATACCTCCCCTTGAGGTAACACCATGTCTAGATCACCCTGGAAGTCCACACCAGCGTATGGGCACTGCAGTATCACCTGCGGCATCTGCCGCCACACCTGCGCCGCCTCCGCTGTAAAAAAGTGGCCTCCCTCGCCACCACCATGACGAACCAAAATCGTCACCCACCGCTTCAATCGTTGCTCTCGCGCCCCAGGCGCGCCCAATAAAATCCTAGGGCCCAACATAGGCACCCTCTCCAAAAACCAGGCCACCAGGATGGACCCAATAAAATCCTAGGGCCCAACATAGGCACCCTCTCCAAAAACCAGGCCACCAGGATGGACCCAAAGGCAAAGTCCCCTGTGTTGGTGGACCGACATTGGTCCAGTTGCCCTACCATCCTGGTATGTAGCGTAAGCCCCCAGGCAAAATGCTCACCGGCCAGTACCCTCCCCAAAACACTCAGTTGACCACCACTGATCCGCTGAGTCGCGAGGGACCCATACACGCTCACAATCATCATTGTTATACAACGATGTGCTAGAGCATCCATCGCCCCGATGCTCACGACAAAGCCCGACATATAGTTCTCCCTGGAACAGTACCTCCGTCCCAATGTCGCTAAGGGCACGTCCGCAGGTAACACTGGCTCCGTCGGTAGGGGCATTCCCCGAAAAGGGAACCCAATCAAAAAGTATATGTCCTCCACCGCAGTGAAGGCGATCTGCTCTCCCCGCACCATAAAACAACGCAGGTCCGGACTCCACATCTGGATAGAAACTGCAGGAGATACTCCTGCGCCCGTATTAACGAGCACTCAAAGAACTTCAATAGCCCACAGGCTGTCAAAGTAGCACGAACCCCCGGCTCCTCAATCGCCATGGCATCCCTCAGTTGGGACCAATCTCTCTCTCGCCAACTGACCGGCATCGTGCAAAATGATCGCCTGCAGCCACATAAAACAGTCCCCTATGTCAGTCATATTGACCATAAAAAACATTAAAAAAGATAAGTTTTACACCCGTCAACCTTGCCCCCAAGGCGCGGCTGTTTAACCCACAGGCGCGCACATATGTGC
>ML786037.1:763944-789308 GCA_009831015.1 Picea engelmannii | reverse complement strand
CATACATCAACGCAACCCCTTCAGGTATATAATCAGCACTGGCATGTAATCATTCCCTCTAAATCTCAATTGCATCTCCAGTCACACCCTCTAACATTTGCCTCTAGGATCTCCATCTTCGGCTCTGCAGTACCAACACCTCTGTTGCATCTTAGGTACCGTCACCCGGTAGCACTCTCCCCAACATGAGTTGTCTCGTCCATAGCACCCTTTTGCACTTTGACACTCATGTTGTTTTTCAACCCTTTAGGGATGGGAGTCCCGATAGTCTTACATCATGTCGCGAATCAGCCACATACTCCTTCTCATTTTGCTAGCTTTCCCACCGGACTCCCAGATTAACTCTTCAAGGTTCTATTTTGACTGCACCTCTGTAGTATCATGAACCCTCCATTTCATCCACAATCAGTTTGTCAATCTGCAAATTTCCCTTCATTTCACCTTCCTCGTACAGAAACCCACCCATGGGGCCCCCACCCTCCACCAGTTCTCCAAGCAAATGGCGCCCTCACCAGCCCAACCATATTACATTGGGGCACCCGTTTCTGTATCTGTACACTCAACCCAAATTATTCTTTATTTATTGTAAAAAAAAACCTTTGTTTCCAGCATTTGCATTACCTTTTTGTCGTCACCTTTGGCGACCTTCTTCTCTTTTTGGAAAACGCAACCCATGTCGCCCTTAGTTGGGGAACCCCTTATCATCTACCCTTGTTGACATCGTCCATATACTCTGAGTATCCCACAGGGCACTTACCTCTGCCCTCTGAAGTTTGTTCACTTTGTCCCGCCTTTGGCACAACTTATCTCACATCTTGTTGTCCCCCTGACACTCGACTTAGTTGCACAGTTGTGGCCACTTATCCTTCGCATCTACCCCCAACTAAGGGCAATCTTGAGTCTTCATACATCTTGACTTCGACCATGTACCTCCTCCAGTTCCTGACCTCACCTAGTAGATTTCACGAAGCCCTTTTCTTCTGGGAGTCGCGTCCCCCTTTTTGTCGACATCAGCACAGTTTTCCAGAAGGGCGACAGTATCTTGACTCTCATTACCTTTCCAATGAGAGATCTCGGACGGCACAGGGAGACCCACAATTGTTCTCTGTTGTCGTTGACCCCCGTAACATTCGACTTCAACACTGTCTCATGTTACGGTGGGTCTTACTTTGCGACTATTGCAGTTATTTCTTATATTTGCCGAAGACCTCTGAACTTGGTTGGGCTATCAATGCCTACAAAATCTGTGATATTTCTTACAAATGTCACTGCCTATTGTTCAGAGTATGTTCCTCCGCAAAATTGTCTTCTGCCTTTATCACGACCGCCCCCAAGGGCGCTGCAGTTGTCTACATCAACACATCATTCTTTTTTGAGTTACATGACACGAGTATGGGGCATGCCCGCCTCGTTTGTACACAGTTTATTTTTACACACCTTATAGAAGGTTGGGTTCTACAGGTTCTCTTCTCCCTCCAACGGGTAACTCTTGACAATCCCACTATCGCTCTCTCTTACAACGACACTCTCAGTAGAAGAAACATTGATGGATTTCGGCTATACGTAAGCTCCTAACCTCATCCATCAAGGGGCATCTGTTATCACTGAAATTTCATCCGCAAATGGTTACAAGAATTCAGCATCGTCAAACAGTTATAAGGTTACCCATGGACCAAAATTACCACAAAAGCATTTCCAAAGGGTCAAAAACTATACAACCAGTGACAAAATTAAAGTGCGCTATGACTACACAGGGCGCGCGCGCACATGCGCAAAACAGAAACGCATGAAAAATGCACATGCGCCCGATGCACGACTATGGTCGCAAAAAGCCGCGCACATCTGAGAACGGCGCATTTATGAGAGTGGTCGGTCTCTCACCCACTTCTGGTTCAGCTTCCAAGTTGATTTAACACTCAAATCTGGACTGAATTCGACTAGGTAGTTGGTCAAAGACCTAAAAATGTCCTAATTAACCTCTTTACACACTACAAGCTGGTTGCACAATACCTCAAAGAGGTGCTATAAAGAGGCCATGGGTGCACTTCATTTTTCAAGGAATTCAATAGCAAAGTTATGTTGCTACTATTCTCTTGAGGAATCCTCTATTCTTATCAAGAGTATACTAGCACCATTGCATTGGGTAATCCATCTCACCCTTTGAGTGGATTAGCAAAGAATTCTTTCACCATTTTTATTTCAAAGTTGTAAGAAGAGCTTGTTTGTGGGGGTCCAAGAACCCTCCCTTGGAGGAAGAAGGGACTCATAGTCATCTTTCTTCTTGGTGTTTTCTTTCACTAATATCAACCTTACCATTGGTGACATGGGTCTTATTGTTTCTTTTGTCCTTATGTCCCTATGCTCATTAGTTTAATTGTTATTTTATTTCTTAGTTTAATTCTTAGTTGTTCTTTTATATTTCTTTCTCTAACCCTTTTCCTTACAGTTGTCCTGCTTAGCAAACTCAACTAAGCTTGCAAGCACCTCTGTTTTGCTCACTAAGGTGACGAAATAGACACAACACTAATGTTAGGACAGTATAGTCTCAGGTTATGGCCTCCTTGTTTATCGGTGCTTTTGTTTAACTTTGATATGGAAACAACTCATGTCATGGACCTCTTTTTAGAGCCTAGGTTTGGTTCTGGTTTACACTTTTGGCAGAACAAACCACAGGTTCCCCCATATGTATATGTTTTTTTGAATCTTTGAGGTAATACAATATTTACTTACAAAAAAAAAATCCTCTAAAAAAGCATTTGAAAATCCAAAAGGATTGCCTCCACAGCAACTAATTTAACGCTCCATTGAATTTATGACAAGTCCTTGCCAAAGTCCAAAACTTATCAATTCAACCCAAACAAAAGTATAGAAATTGAAAGGTAGATCAATAAATTGTTATAAAAGAGCCATATTTAGGCAAGCACCTTCAACTTATAATATATGTCTTGAAATTTATTTTCATGCTAAATTCATTTCACTTGATGATTTGTTGTATCTCAACGTTAAAATCAATATAGAGGATTAATTTCATTCGTATCTGAGTCATTTTCCATAGTATTATCAGTGAAATCTATGCACCTTATTGTTTTATATTATATTATTATCACTAAAATCAATGCACCTTATTGTTTTATGTTATATCATTGTTAAAATGAATACAACTACTTGATTATGATAAATCATTTTTTATTTTATCATCACTTAAATCAATGCATTTTTTTTGCATTAAATCAATGCAACTAATTTCTCTAAATCACATAGCACAACTAAGATAGTTCCCTTAAAACTTTCTTTAATATCTCAGAGAGCACGGCTAGGATAGTTCACTTAATATTTAATGTTATTGTTTTTAGCACATGTCAACTCCCGTTGAGTATGTTTTTTACATTTTCTATATATTAATATTATAATTGTTTTAATGTGCAAATACTATGTTATTGTTGAATTCATTTCACTTGATGATTTGTTGAATCTCACAGTTGAAAGCAATATAAAGGATTAATTTCCTTCGTATCATTTTTTCAATTAATTAATGCACGAAAACATTTTTCATAGTATTATCACTTAAATCAATGCACCCTGTTGTTTTATGTTATATCATTATCACTGAAATCAATGCACCCTATTGTTTTATGTTGTATCGTTTTTAAAATGAATACAACAACTTGATTATGTAAATCATTTTTTATAACCCTGGAATATGGATGTAACTCAGCACATAGTTTTTAGTTTTATTTTTCATAGTATTATCAATATAGATGATTAATTAATTAATGCAGTGAATCATTTTTCATAGTATTATCAGTGAAATCAATGCATCCTATTGTTTTATGTTATATCATTGTTAAAATGAATATAACTACTTGATTATTCTAAATCTTTTTTTGTTGTATCATCACTTAAATCAATGCATATTTTTTTGCATTAAATCAATGCAACTAATTGCTCTAAATCATTTATCATTGTGTTAATTTACTTCTACACTAAATCATTTTTTATAGCTCTAAATAGTAAATAGTAAATATACAAAAGTAATAGAAGTAATAGTAATAGTAAATGCTAAAGTAGAAGAAATATACTAAAGTAATAGTTTAAATACGATATATATAATAGTGTGACTTTTTTAATTGAGTAAATAGTAAAATAATAGTAAATATATTAAAGTAATATAAATAATAGTAATATTAATGTTTCCTTGAGTCAAGCTCTTCAGATTTGTTAGGTGTGCATGTTATTTCCATATATGATAATGACTCAACATTTACTGTTAAAAAAGAATTTTATTTGGTTGGAATCAATGTTCTATATTTCTACAAAACTCTTTTTGTTGATGTGACTCTGATGAGCAACCCCTATGATGACTATCCATTGGAGAACCCTTTTTTTTTTGTTATCTAGCCACCTCCACACATTCACCATTTTAGCATTTACTCATTCTTATACAACGTATTTTCACAATATAACTTTGTGGACAACAAAATAGTTCATAGATGAGATATGAATATTTACATGGGTTTAAATTGTCAAAACCATGCTCCATAAGATATCAATGCAATGTGTGCATATATGAGCAGATGTGTCTTCATTTACTTTTGTGAAAGTTTGATACTCTCGTGCCCCCAATAGTGAATTTTGAACACGGATCACATTGTCATTATGACAACAATGTGACTGAGTTTGTTCTCATTCGAAGCCAGCCAAGCTTTCACCCTCATTGCAATTATTCATTGTCATTCAAAGTAGACCAACGCTTAATATATCTAGCCTTGTTAAGACCTCCTTTCGTTGAAGTCCTCTCAAGATGGTGGTTTTTTGGAATTGATTGTTTTGCTTTTCTGTATTTAGGATCAAAATCCATTTATTTAAAAAAAAAATTAAGGCATCGTGGATAGAATTTAAATTTTTCAATACCATTAATGTTTTATTAATAATATTGTTGTTGTTATCTAGTTCGCATTATTTTGGATTAATTTATTTTCCAAAATCTAGCGATAAAATGGATGAAGATGAGGTGAGGGGTAGCAAGTGCGAGGGGATCCTCTATGATCCCGGAGGAAAAAAGGTAGCTACTTACGCTTGGGGTCTTGGACATGCTTCAAATAACCAAGCAGAGGCATATGCACCCTTGCATGGTCTCCTTCTGGCTAAGGAAGTTCAAAGACTTGATTGTTATCATTGATTGCTCGATGGTCATTAAAGCAATGTTAGGGCAAACAATCCCATTGGAATACATGGTCATTAAAGCAATGCTAGGGAAAACAACCCCAAAACAACCCCATTGGAATACAAGATTGCAGTAATCATTGCTCAAGCTAAAGAGAAGGCAAGCATATCTCTCAAAACCTCATTATATTATATGAAGCGAGAATTGAACTTAAAGGCTTATATACGGGCTAAGAAAGCCATTGAATTAAGTTTAGGAGAAATAGAGAAAAACGAGAATTGAACTTAGAGGCTTATATATGGGCTAAGAAAGCCATGGAATTAAGTTTAGGAGAAATAGAGAAAAAAGGGGTGTGATTTCGTTGCAACATCCCCTAAGGTTTTGAGTATGGATAAGACACGTCAATCATCATTAACTCCCCACATGATTCAACATAAAGCACATCAATTCAATTGCATCAGGATGGGATTGACGAGGACAACCCACAATCTTTCTAACATGCAAGCCATTATCACGGCTCTGCTTATTGAATGCCTATGTGTGATTTTCCGTTGGCTATGTGGGATAATGGAACACTTGAGCTTTGGAATTGGGCACATTTGTGGCCTAGATCTTAACGTGGCCAACCTCCTAGTAAGTGCTTTCTCTGTATTTGGGTTCCCTGTCGAAGATTCTAGTTATTATATTCCAAAATTGAGAGACTCTAAAAGGAATGTGATTAAGGCAATCAGACTGGCTACTACAATTTGGGCCTCGTATTCTAGTTCTAGTGAAGGCATTTTGAATTCATTTCTGGGGAAGGAGTTTATGAATTTTGGTTTTTATCTTCAGTTGTGTATCTCAGCAATATTCTCTCTGTGTGTTGTTCCCCGGAATTGCCATTTGTTGGGCACATCGTGGGGAATTTTCGGTTCAAGGCCACTATACAAGTCTCAAGAGGATGGGCAGGGTGTCTGTTGACTTCACACTTATGTTGGTTAGAGACCCTTTCTCTGGCCTTGACACCCTAAGCTTGGTTCAAATTGCAAGGAATTGTCTTAAGTTCACTCATGGAGAACAAAGATGTTATGGAATTCAGAAGAACCTTGAGAAGACATAACGATTACATATAGTGTAATAGGAGCTCTCTATTCTTTGTAACAGCCAAAGTGCATGAGAATGAACACCAATGTGTCTCTCAACATGCAACCATCATGAATTCATCGGTTCAACAAAAATAGAGGATTGACCTCTTGTAAGCAGAATGAGGTATGTGGCAAAATTTGGCTCAATCTTCACGAGGACTCTTTATCCTCCACCTCAAACAATAAGGTTTCGGTTAACTCTGCACAGTCTGAACTCAGGGAAGATGAGATGGTCCACCAATTGAAGGAACCAATGGACATCGAACAACAGAACTCTCCCCTTTCAAATCTTGGCTAGGGAGAAGTGAATAACCACCATGTATTTCATTAGTTATTATGGTTTTCAATGTCATTAGGCTTTTAGGTGTTTTTGTCAAACAGGTTACATGTAGGAGAACTTGGAATGTTTATTTTATAGTCTGCTATAAACTCTCATATGTGAATATCACAGAGTTGCTTATTTTGTTTGATGAAACTCTAAAATGGTTTTTTTTTCTGTATATTGTTGTTAGCCTGGCTACATCCTTTTAATATAATATAATATTTCCCTGTTTCAATTAAAAATAAAATAAAATGAAAGAAGATATCTGGGTGTGCTGCTAAGTCTTTGTAATCCAATCAATGGTTTAAAACTTGAAATCTTGGCCCTAGTCATGACCCCTTGATACAAACTATTTAAGAGAATGCTTGAACGTGATTCCATACATATAGGAATTTTAAGACTACTCAAACTGTTTGAAAAAATGTAAACGAGACTCTGTGCATATGGGGATGTTAAGACTGCTCATAAACTGTTTGAAAGAATGCATGAATGAAAAAGCTACCAGATTTGCATTTATACACATTCTTTCATTGATAGGGGTAATTTAAAACTCTCTTTGGCATTATTCCTAGAAGGACTTGCAGGTTTAACTAAAACCTGTTTATAAAATGAGCAGCAACTCACCATTCTAGGCATAGTAAAAGGAACTACAGGTTGAATTAATGTCTTTCTATAAGATGAACAGCAACTCACGATTGCCAGGCATTGTTTAGTGCATTTGTGAAATGATCAAGTTCCTCTCTCGAAGGTATGTTGGAAATAAAGTTCCCCTCTCGAAGGTATGTTGGAAATATGTTTCCCAAAAAATGAAACCAACATACCTTCGAGAGGGGAACATTATTTCTAACATACCTTCGAAAGAGGAACTTGATCATTTCATAAATGCACTAAACAATGCCTGACAATCGTAACCAAAAACACCAACACAATTATAATAATATAATATTTCTATTGCCAATTTATCAGAATAAAATTCTGATGCAAAGCTGTTGGTAAAATATGGACTGTAAACATTTTGCAATTCCCCAAAGGAGAAAAAACAGATAAAAATATCCCATAAACAGGTTCAGTGCTTCAATCTTGTCATGTTTTCAGCACAAGCATAGAGGCCTACATTAGGAAGGGGCCACCACATGACACTTTATATGCGAAAGACTCAGACCCCGGTTAGCAGGGTCAGTGCATAACTCACTGATCAAACAATCAAGACTAAAATGGCTGAAGAAATACAATGCATGCTTCTATGACAAGCAAGCAGATAAATTAGAGAACTAAAGCTACTTTTTACTCACTAAACAATTAATTGTGACAGCATCACATATCCACAAGAAAGAAGTCTGCAATAGAGTTTTACACAAGGGATAAGAAAAGAATGTAAACCTTATAGATACGTGTTGCCATGGGCACTAGAGAAGGGTCGGGTTGGCATGGATAGAAACTCATGAAAAACGTATCTGGTTGTTCAATATTAAGAGATAATCATCGCTGAATGGAAGCAAATCTTCATTAAATCATGAATGTTACCTGCTGGGAAATAGTTCAGGCGTGGCATAGAAATGGTTAAAAAGGTTAAATGACAGAGCCACGTGAATAGATCAGATAACATACTTACCAATAGGTATACTGACAAGGGGAGTTAAATTCATCCCCTGAGTTAGTAAATCTACAAAAGGAGGCTTAGTACACAAGATTGACTCGGACACTTCTCTAGAACCAATCATAATACAAAGGTGAAGAAATATCAGAATTTTTACACCTAAATGATCTACATAGTACATACACAACTCTTTCTTCTATCAACTTTACAAAGAATTTAACAGTTACACGGATGCTCTTTAGAACATAACAGCAATGATTTGCAGACTAAAGGCCATTCAAAGCCCTACTTTAAGCCTGTGTTAGAGAATTTCAATGGAAAACTAAGAGCACCGATTCTTGAGCATTGCCTGCAATAACCTGGATATTGACAGGACACAAATCAATAGGGCTTTCTAATCAAGAAATGGGGAAAAATGGGCAATCAATGAAGAACAATTCACAGTTCTTCCCATTACTCTTAAAGAAGATGAGATCAGCATAGGTACCTCCACGTGTAGAGTCCTGGAATCTATTGCATTACCAGCTGATCCTGGCCTTTAATCTCCAATGTATTGTCAGATTGGAAATAAGCTGGAATTAGTCCCTTGGGATGTGTGCAGAAGCAATATGCAAGACCACAGAAAACTTTGTCCTTCTGAAATAGTGTGATTATAAGAAATCAATTGCATCTACATTTATTGAAGAGCTAAACATGATAATGTGTGACTATTACCTTCTAAGAATAGCACCTAGTTTCCACCTCTTTCCTCTGACTCTAATTTCTTTGTATTTACTCCATTCTGGCCACTATCAGCTGTGGCAACTTCGGAACCAACTGTTTCAGCTGCTGAAGAATAGTCATCAGACTTGGGTTCTGTCTCTGCTTCTGGCTCCAGGTCTGGGAAAAGTTCTGCCTGTAACGATGGTGAAATCCCTTTCACATGAAGCCATGTAAGCTCCCAGAGGCTGTCACCTCCAAGAGTGCTTCTCTGCATGACAACTCCTCGAGCCTTCAATATGAGCAACATGTTCTTCAGCAACTCGGGAATGAGTTCTTGAAGCTTGTCACTGCCTTTACCTCTCAGTTTTGCTTTCATATACTTCTCCATGCGGCTGAGCACACCAAGCCACAGTTTTCGGAAGTTTGGCAGAGTAAATAGCTGATCCAAAAATTGCAGAAATATTTTTGAGAGAAATTTCATGGCATGATTAAGGGTGCCCTCCATGTTACGATATTCCTTAGGAGAATGGCCTTGGGCAATCTCCAGCAAATCATCAAGCATTGTAAATATGACTTGATCAAAACACTGTAACCAGACTGAAGGTGTTAAGCAAATTGCATCTGCTGCTGATAGGCACCTCTGCAATGACAGAAGGGCGTAATTTCTGACTTCTTCCCTCTGCTCTAAACAAACTTTCCGAAGCCCATGTGCCAACCGCAACCACATTTCCCCTATTTCTTGGGAAGACTTTGAAGTATCCTCCCGAGAATCACCTACAGTTTTCCAGTCAACAGAGACACTCTTCGACCAACGAACTAAGCATTTAACAGATTCAGTCATCAAGTCCAGAGCACGCAAAGACCTATCAGCCAAACCAACCCGAGACTCTGCAAAAGCTCGAGTAGCATCAAGGCATAAAACATAGTTTGCCTGTGTTAGATGTGCACCGTCAGACATAATAAAGGATAGTGCTTCAAAACCACATTCTGATGCTTCTGGATGGCGAGCAGTAATGGAAAGCAGAGATGAAACTGTGCGCCACCCCATTGGAGATTTAATGTGGCCAGCATTTGCCTTCACAAGCCGCATGACTTCTTGAGTGATGTGTTCACAATATGCATCTGCTACCCGGGCATCCAATTTTAAAATAAGTTGCAGAGATCTCAAAAGTTCATCTGCAAGATTTTCCTTGTAAGGAAGCAAACGCTGACAGATGCGTAGGAGTCCGAAGACAGCCTTTTCTACAAGAGCGCATGGCATGACTGTTGATTGCACGATACCAGCAATATGCTCATAAACACCCTGCCAAAGGAGCATAATTCTATCCCGATTGTTTAAAGTAATCGCAATTAATAATTCAAGGCAGAAAACAGCAGTGTCTTCATCTTCAGGTGAACTGCTACCCTTCTGTGGTCTGCCTGCTGCCCAAATGAGGGCCCTAGCTAGCTGCAGCAAGGACTCTGCTTGTAAAAATTTACTCTCCGTAAAGATACTATCAATGTGACATTTTTGGATGGTTTGCACAGTGCGCTGATGTGCAGCAAGCTGCTGCTCAGTTGGTTGAGACCTTGGTTCATCAGTGTCAAGTGACAACAGTTGGCTAAACCTGCCCATCAACCCCGATGACCGACGTGGAGTACCAACTACTGGTATATGAGATATTGACGGAGCCCCTGAAAGTGGTTTGCCATGCATAGAGTCATTTGAAAGATCGGGATCTTCGGCTGCATCACTTGCAACACGAGCAGGTAACAGGCCTAGCTTATGTAACCTCAAGATACAATCAAGGATGTTCCTCCATCCGGTTCGAATATAGTCCCCAAACCTGTTTGCTATGGTGAAAACTGTGACAGTCGCCATCCTTGCTTTTGTATCATCGCCAAAAGCAAGAAGAGGCTCCTCAACAGAAGCAGCTGGGTTAAGAAGAGTTGTAAATTTACAGAGAGACACGACTAAATCATCAAGCACATCCTCTAAATGATGACAAGCTGACATTTTAGCCACTGCAAGAAAGCCATCAACACATGTGTGGAAAACATCTTCATCTTCAGCATGGTCAAAGACCACTGAAATGGCTGCAATGGTTGGACCTGATATGATGGCAAACATATCATGATCAAGGAAGGGTCTGGAATCACACACAATGTAAGGAGGCGTTTTCTGAGATTTCCGTATGAGATCAATCCAACGGCTAGGATTCATTTCCGGGAATAGACTTTGTTCATAGATTGTCTTGATTTCATTCTTGACAATGGCATGGTAAAGCTCAGAGAGATAATCTCGAGGAAGGTCTTTTCCAGCATTGATATGCCGATTATTTCTGATGAAATCCTCTTCAGTCATCTTCTTCTTAACTTGGACATTGTGCTGATCTGTATTAAGCATGATAAGCGAATAAGACAATAAAAAAGCTGCATCCTTATCTGCGAGAATGCCAGATGACTGTTCATAATATCTCTCTGAGAAAGCCTCCAGAACCCTTTGTATTTTTTGGGCTTCACCTGGTAAACGGAAAGTCTCAAGAAACAACCGCAGTGCAGTGTCTAAATTCATGTCCTGAAAGTCAAATGTCTTTGCAAATTCATGAAGCACCTTCACACAAAACTCATCATGATTGCCCAAAAAATCACCAACAAGATTTTTATCAAGTCCTGCAGTATATCTAAAAAAGCAAGCAACACTTTGGTGATCAAGCTTCTCAGGAAGTAAATGAGTCCCTTGAAGGAATTCAAGGCCTTTCTTTGCATCCCTGTTAAAGTGATCTGCTCCAATCAGCAATCTTCTCTTGATATACTTTTTGCGGCGAACAAATTCCACCCAATGGTTAGAATCTTCATAACTCTCACACTTGATTGTCCAAAATGGTGCATATTCCTCTATCTCCCCTACAGGTACAGGCTCTGGAAGGGGTGATGCAGCAGTGACCCTATCTGCCATGCTGTGAATCACTGCAATCAGCCCATCCAATGCCAGAATGTGCATTGCAGACAAGGGACAATTTACTGGAAATGCACTACGTGACAGTAGGTTCCCAAGCTCCTCAAATATGTTAGCACAAGTAATATCACAGTCTAAGTTTGCATACATCTCAGGCATAAATGTTGGTTGTCTGCAGAAGTCTACCAATGCTTCCATTGCAACTTCCTGTTGTTGATAAGAAGCCCCATACTTGCTTTGTGCAAGCCTGATTATAACACAACTGAAGAAAGCTTCCAGTTGCAGTTTCAGCTTCATACGCAGATGATGATATAGATTAAGAACAATGCTGCATACCATGGACAAAATCAAAGGACTCGATGACAATCCAAACTGCATCAAGTTACGAAATAGCTCATCCTGTATAAGGGCTAGCAACTTTGGGTGTTGGCCTATAGATTGCCCTCCTAGTTCAATTGCAGAATTTATCAATCCCAAAGCAAAAAATGGAACATCTTCGTCAAAGGCTAAGGGGTTGGACCTAGCACCTATGCCCATGGTCTCAACAATATTCAAAAGAGAGCATAAGAAGTGAAAAATTTCCACCATGCAGGGGACCCCATAGGGCTCTATCAAAATCTGTACATCATTAGATAATTCTTTAGTGCTAGATTTTGTACCCGTTGTTTTATCATCTGAATAATCCACTTGTGATGCAAATGCACCAGGTACTGATACATCAGCGGAATCAGAGTCTGCATTCCCATTATCAAACTGCCTGCCATCAATCCTGTGTTCTTTTGGAAGCCCATCTACCTGCAAAAGAAAATCATGATACATGCTCATCATTTTACACACTGAAATTCTATTTGTAACTTTATGTACAACACAGCAACCAGATATGACAATCTAGCCTTCAACGAAAGCAGAAGCAAGACAACGTCTGAAGTCAATTTTACAAATAACTCAATCATGCCAAGGGCCAAACAGCTTACATGCACTTTAGACTTGATAGAAGGCATATCACTTCCATTGGCAGCTGCAACAGCCTCGGCATGATCAAGCTCTGGCAAATGAGAGAAAATAGCCCTCACAAGCTCATGCATCGTGTGCCGAGCTACTCGTTGTAGCAGTTCACTTTTTGTTCCAGCTTGATGAACCACTCGAAAGCACGTATTTACTATGGTACAAACATCCTGGTTGTTAAGAACTACAGAAGTCTTGCTTTTCATACAAGCCAGAAGAACCTGCAGTATCTTCATCAAGACCACCTCCTCTGATGCTGGGTCAGTTACTTCAAACCGACAACTCGTCACAGCATCCACTATGGAATGCATTGCCTCGTCAACATGGACTGTATTCAAATCAAAAACTTCCAGAGTTAAAGTCTTGTAAACTGCAGACAAGGCAACCCCAGTAATTGGCGCCCCAGTTTCATCTGAGCGGATTACATCCATAAATGGTTTCAAATAAATAGATGGATCAATCATGTGCCATGGTTGTTGCCAGCTAAAGATTTGCCGGCGTAAATTCTTTAAAGATTGCACAAGCGAATGCTCTAACTGATCGTCACCTGCCATATAACGGCCTGCCCACCTTGCATTTCGCCTCATAACAGCCAACACAGCACCCACTTCTGAGTTCACCATACAAGCTAAAGCCCCTCTCTTTGTTATGCCACCGCATTCTTCGGGCTCCTCTTCTATTGCCTTAATTCCAGTTTGCAGTTTTGGACGCCCCATTTTGTATGTAGTACGTACCTACTACACCTGTAAAGTCTAAAATATGTTGAACTACAAATCTGTTACCATTGTCAAATAAACAAAATGCAATCTGGGGTCAGCTCAGCAACAAAAGAACCAGCTTGTTCCTGAAAAATGAAACCTCCTGTCAGAAACAGCTTTGTTTACCCTGTGGACCAACTAAAGGTTACATCAGTACAAAGTTATTTATGCATAGTTGCCCTGCCATTTCAACAGAAATTAAGTGCAAATTAAAAACTGAACCACTTTACAGCAGGCTTTCTGATCTAAAGTGAAAATCTATGTTAACATGACCCAGACCCAGGGTTAGGGATCACATCCCCTATTTATGTGAGGTGTATAACCTTTTTTGTACACATCAATACATCAAGTCATTTGATCATTTGAGCTTATTGATCTATAGTAGGGTACTTATTGTACCTACAGACAATTCTTATCTGTCATGCATTTATCTTTATGATGTGAGATGATATTGGATTGAGTTTATTTATAATCACCATGTTTATACCCTAACTTCAATGGCTTGCCAGTGCTCAATGAAAAACATCACCCAAACTTCAAACAAACTGCAAAGGCATTAAATTCACATAATAGACCTGAATATTACTGCATCAATAAACATTAAACTGCAAAGACATTGAATTCACATAATAGACCTGAATATTACTACATCAATAAAGATATTCATTACGACATAGCAAATCAGCTAATGACGGGATTCATGGAACAACTTTAACTTAGATTTTGTTAAAACACCCTTACAAGTTTCTGGATCAAAGAACACACTTACAAAGTTACAACAGACTAGGATGATGTTTCACTTTGATAAAAAGTGAACTACTGAGAAGTACCATTCCCTATGAATGAAAGCTTCCAGTCAAACTGCAAGATGATACTCACTAGCAAAATTTGATATGAATAGATTTGATTGAGTACAACAACAATGTCTGTTGATAAAATTCTGAAGGAGGTTTCTAAGAGGAAAAGAAGTATATTATAAATTCTCTGAACTGAAATCATGCCAATAGCGCATTCATTTACTGGCAAGGTCGACAGATTTTTAAGCCATCCCCCGGGGTTCAATTCCTGATATGGTCTACCCCACCCATATGGTATGAGTTTGAAAGGGATGAATCTGGGTGCAAGTACTAGGCAATGCTGGCAAAATAGATACGCCTCAGACCCTTAGTTGCATGGATATGTATACAGTATCCAGTATGGATATTGCAAATTTTAAAAAAAAATTGAATATGAAACAGCTGGATACAACATTAACCAAAATAGCAGCATATATCCATCTTAACCCCAGATCCATTGAGCACTGAGAGGGATCAAAAACACCCATGTGAAAACCTCTCAGTGTTTAAAAGATTTGAAGTTGAGATGGATCTTCCCATGTTATTTTAATTTTTTATTTATATTTATTTATTTTTTAATATCAACCTTTATTTTAATTAGATATCGGATGTCATTTTTTTTTTCATTTTAATTTATGCATGTTACTCACATTACACATCTCATCCATACTGAGCCATAGAATGCACCTTGCTTCTCTCGATGCAGAAATAATTATATATATGCAAAAAATACTATGAAATATAAAAATTTCCAAGTACCATTTGTGAATTTTGAAATAAAACTAAATAGTGTTCCCATTAGTATTAGGATATGTTCATTAGCCTAGTTACTTCTTTTTCATTTTGGAACCTCTTCTTTTGAAGAGTTAGGTTCAAGTTTCCTGACCTGTTAACCCCTAGATTTTCACCCTTGAAAATCTTGAGGGTTAAGAGCCAACATGCACTATTTTAGCTGGCATTCTGAGATTCTCCCAGAGTTTAGCGCTTGTGTTGAGCAGGAGGTTGGTTCCCACGTGAGACAGGTATATGATCGGTACTTGGTTATTTGGTTCAGAGTTAGAGTTGACTTAGTTTCCATGCATATTTGAGAGAGATGTCTACATAGAACAGGGGTTGCTATTTTTTAGGACACGGTTTGAGTGTGTCTCTTGACAGTTTGGAGCAGTGTTGAGCATACAGTATGAGTCCTTGCATTATTCTAGGCCCGATGACACTTTTTCGGGCGACGTGCAAGAAATTTCTATTTTTAGTAGGTTTTGCTCCATGCCCCGGATTCAGATTCAGATTCTGAGCATACAGTATTGGGCCTTCACACATCCGGAGTCTTTTGGATCTTTTCCGGGATGATGTGGGACAGTTTACTATTTTTAGCAGGATGAGCACTAGGGCTCGCATTTCAATTCTGATTGCATATTGGGATCCCTTGCGGAAAGACAAGATCAATGAGTATAAAGTAAAGGGCATTCAAATGACTTTCTATTTTTAGCAGTGTCTATTTTTAGACAATGACATGTGGCGGTGTTCTCCTAGTCATCATGGATGATGTGGACAGTTTCCTAAAATTTAGGAACTGGATTCTATTTTTAGAAATATCTATATTTAGCAAGTACAGTCATCGTCCATGCAGTACCAAGTGGCACCCTCACAAATCGACATGTGGCAGATCTACAGAGTGATGTGGCATCCACTTAGGCAGGGGGCGCATATTTCCAAGACTTGAGCATAAATAAACAATTAATTGAAAAAAGGGAGTCGCATAACTGGGCCTAAATTTAGCTGTATATTCCTCTGTATAATCACCCCTGCACTTGCCATGCATCAGCTCCTTAAAGTTCACCTCCAGTTGAGTTTAAACCGTAATTTCTTAAAAATTAAGAGATTCCTTAAAATTTAGGGCGAATTTGACTTGGCCACTCTCATGCACTCATGCGCACTAAGTTTTGCCTAACTCACTCTTAAACCTTTGCATGCGCCACTTAACTCTTACACTCCTAAATATGCTACTTCACTTCACTCACACTCAAGCTTTTCATCTACTCATGCACCTATATCTCTCACTAAACCCTCACTTCTCCTCATTCATGCGCATTCCTCCTTGGCTTAATGCGCATCTCACTTGATATATCATTCCAACTCTACCACTTGCGCTTTTCTCGCATGTACACATGCTTAACTCACTCATACTCCTCCTCCCATGCGCACACACTTGCCTTTTTTTACCATTCATGCGACCTCTTCTTCCTCCCTTGGGATATGTGCCCTCATTGTGCTATATATTGGATGTTTTTCATTGATTATTGGTCGGACCATTGCAGTAGCAGCATAGTGTCTCTCTCATTCTTCTCTCTTTCTCTAGTCTAGTGGCTCTTCTCTGAGCAAAGTAGTCACTGTACCGGTTATAGGCTTGCCAAGTGTGGCACAAACAACCCTCTTGTAAGCTTGATCAATAAATAAGTGTGTGTTTGTCTTCAAACCTCTTTCTTGGTGGTATTATGGTAAATTTGTGATCTGATAAGTCATTTTCTGAACTGTTCATTATGGTTAATTCCGATCTTTCTTAATAGTTTTCTTCTTTTTTCCAGTCTATTATCATTGTGCTAACCCTGCAGGTTCCCTCCAAGCATTAAATATCACTTTCCTCATCGTTTTGGGCTGCCTTTACATGCTTTCCAAGACGAATAGCTTGCTGATTTTTGGTTTTTTAACACAGAAATCAGACTTTAGATCAGCAGCAAGGCGCTTCAGTGTGCCTAGGGACTCCCCCCAAAGGCTAGCTAGCTAGCACTAGCCCAAACAAAGAGGGGTTTGGTCAGTGACAATTTGGGGCAAGTCCACATTTAATTAGCAAAGTTTTTGCCGATGTCATAACAGGTTTATGAACTCAGATTGGAGGATAGAAATTTGTGCTAACAAATTGGTGTCGTTGTCGGGGAATGCCAGCCTTTGTAAACGACAATTGTTGAGTTTTTACTTTAATTGATTTATTTTTTCTAACTCACTTGGCGACTCCATTGGATACAAGGACGACTCCACAGGGGAACTTACACAAGAAGATCATCTAGTTTCGATTCCCTCACAAGGTCTAGTTCCGAGCTTGAAGTAACTCTAACATATTTTCGGAACAAGACTATCATTTCACCAAGAACTCCTCTCGAAGTTGGTAAGTGTAAGAGTTCTTAGGTAAGCTCTTTTTTTACGAGCACTATGGTGAGTGTATCTTCGACATCTTCATCTTTCATTTTATTTCCATCTCGAGCCAGTAGTAGGGTAGTAGTTGTGCTTGTTTCCATATGAGATTAACAATATGGCCGCAACTCTGAGGCCACCAGTTAGGTGGAGATTTTCTTCTTTCGAGCCACTAAACTTTGTTGCATTCCCAGATTATCCTCATGACTTACCTGCACGTAAATGGTTTTGTTATCCCCATTTTGTGGATAACTAAGGAGATGATGTCTTGAGGCCCTCAGGTTGCAGATATGGAGTGTCGAGAAACTACATGACCAGCAATACACTTTGCACAGATGGAAAACCCACTCGCCACCACAGATGGTCACAGGTTTACAGATGGCATCCACCACACCAGTTGGCTTCCGGAAGGCAGTGGGCCTTGCTCCATGAGGTACAAGTCAATATTATGGTGAGAATCATTTCAATACCTAAGCCATTTGATTATGTTGTATCTTAGGTTGCTCTAGATTTCATGATATGTGCTTGGACATTATGCCCTTTGCCCTGCTTCACCTTGGTGGTTGACATTGTGCCCTAGTAAGTGGTCTTCTTTGGGGATGGGTTTGTTGCTGGGAAATCCCTTGATTAGCCATCGTACCGTTCCCGACCATACTTACCATTTTTCATCATTATTCCCCTCCATTTCCTTATCTCTCGGGATTTTAGGGTGTATTAACCCAAGAAGGGGTTGTCCCTCATTCTATGGGAAGAAGGGGCTAAAGGCCCAAAGGGGTTGGTGTTGGGTAAAAGATAAAAGCCATATATGAACCTTCCAGATGCTTCGCCCAGGGATCACCCAAGAAAGCAATAAAACGCTTATCTTTGAAAGAAAGGGGACCCATAATATAACAAAGAAATTCTTGAAAGGTAGATTAAAGGATAGGAGGTCTCATCACGAGTCGACCTATCACGTTCATGGATGTCTAGTGGTATGACATTGTCATCATCTGGTCACCACGCCAGGGCAGTAACTCTCAGTTGCACGGCTGAGAGAAAGGGGGTCTCATCACGAGCCAACCTTCTCATTTCCATTAGGCATTTGTGGGTGACATTGCCACCATCTGGTCACCACGCCAGGGCAATGACCTTCAATCTCTCCTTGTGCTAAAAGAAAATATAAAAGAAAGAAAGATAAAAGGCAAATAATGGGCTTGGAAAAAATGCATTGCGGACGAAGGTACCACACACCCTCTACAAAGGCACCCATGAATGAGACACTACGACCCCTAGTATGTCATGAGCCCTATGCCCATTGAGTCTTGACCCCATCCACCTCATACACTTTACATGGCTTAGAGAGGGACCTGTTGGAGGCTCTCCTTGACCTAGGGAAAGATCTACCCAATAGGACACCTCGTCAACCCTCCCGTACTTAAGCTTGACAAGTCACATAGTGTCTTTGAGTTGTTAATTGTTTGATATGGTAATCTTTGATGCACATGCTTAGATGGCTTGTTTATTGATTGGATCCACTTATCATGATGTTATGACTTGAGATCCTTGGAGAGCGTGTCCATTTGTTTTTGCGGGACCTAGTTGGTGGACAGTTTTGGGAGAACAAGCCTAGCTTGGGCTTCCATGGGGCTACAAGCCCACAGGTTGGATGTCAGGGGACCGCATGCCAGATGAGAGAGAGATGACTTGGACGGGCTTGATAATGACTTGGACGGCCTTGATAATGACTTGGATGACCTAGCCCACCCATTGCTTGCTAAGCGATTTTCCCAAGAGGGGCAAAATGTCCCACTTTTGAGCATGAYGTCATGGTATTGGGGGTYTGGGCTTGGTGGTGAGGTGCCACTCACTTGCACTTGGACGTTCTGAGGAGAAGAGGGTTTTCACCAATAAGAGATCATCTAGATGCTTGACACATGGCCTTGGGAGGCCCTTCCATCCTTCTCCAGCACCAACGACCTCCTCAAAGTGGCAAAACGTCCCCTAAAGGGGTGATGTCATCCTTAATTAGGGTTTAATTTGTGCAAAAGATGAAATTTTAAGTGAATTGTTTAATATTATTGTGTTAAGGGGGCAAGATTAGGGTTGTTGACCCGTAATCTTGTGTTTTACTCCTTATTTAATACCTTAGGAAAGGTGGAATAATGTAAGAAATGAGTCCCTAACAAGTGAAAGGAGGGAAAAATGTATATATAACATGGACTATAGGAGGACAAAAAGATATCAAAATGGGGGTTCATCAGTTAGAATGGTGGTAGTTTATCTCTAAAGAGAGAGAGAGATGTCAGCTACGCTCATTTGCAAAAAGATAATACAAGAGGCCGAAAGAATGGCCTTTAAGTTTTAACATAAAGCAAGAAGCCTAAAAGTCCAAAAACTTAACCCTAGAAGACGAAGCGCGAAAAGGTGTTTTTGGGCCCCAAGGTGGTTTGTTTCCACATCAACTTCTCAAGAGCGCAACTTTCGCATACAATCTTTGTTTGGCGTGCATAGTAGATCGTTGGAAAGCTCTAGCTAAGGACTACAATATTGCAACATGACTTAGGTGTGCCAAAAACAAACCCAGACCCTTTAATTTCCCAGAAAACAACATTTAGGGCCTTAAAACGGCCCTAGAAGTTTAGGACCGAGGAATTCCTAAGAAATCAAAACAAAACTGCCAAGATGGAGAAGCGTGTTGAGTCAGTGGAGGAGGTGGGTGGCCACCGATATCCACCTGGATTAGCTTGGTCGATGGTTCCTTGTTTGGGTCCACCGTCATCTCGTCCCACGCGATGATGTATCCCACCAACATCCTAAGGGTTGCAAAAAATATAATTTTTATTGGGTAGAGATAGACACGTATCTCCATGCACTGCTTCAAACTTTGTCCCAAATCTGACAAATGATGATTCAAACAGCCAAATAATGCCTAGTCATCGATGTATACATCCAAAGGCCTATGAATGAAGTCCTTGAAAATAGTTATGATTGTCTTTCAAAAACATGTTGGGGCATTCATGGGACTAAAAGGCATCCTTCTATATGCATATGCACCCCCACCCGGTCACAAATGTAGTCAGTGGTTGTCCTTTTTTCTAATGGACATCTAGTTGTACCCTGAATAATTTTCCAGGGAGTAAATTCCCAATCTAGCTACTGCTTCAAGAACCTCGTCTGTGAATGTAGCCGGAAATGGGTCTGTAACAGTCACCCAATTTATCTTCTGGAAGTCCACACAGATGAGAAGCTTCCCATTCCTTTTTGTTGAAATTAGTGCAACTGCAAGAGCCATTCTCTGGAGGATGGAAAAGACCCTAGCTGTGGACTAGGGCCCCCAGCACACTCCTGGGGTTTCTTGGTATGAGACCAAGCAGTGAGAGCCATGGCAAAAGACCCTAGTGAGGGCCCCCAGTATATGATTGGGGTTCTTGGTCTTGGACCAAGCAGTAAGTCCCTAGATGTGTCTAGGCCCCCTGGATGTGTTCCAGGGAATCCTTGCTCGGTGCTTGGATTGATCCTTGGATATGTTCCTTGGTGGTTGATATAAGTCCCTAGATGTGTCTAGGGCCCCTGGATGTGTTCCAGGGAATCCTTGCCCAGTGCTTGGATTGATCCTTGGATGTGTTCCTTGGTGGTTGATGAAATAAGTCCCTAGATGTGTCTAGGGACCCTGGATGTGTTCCAGATAATCCTTGCCCGGTGCTTGGATTGATCCTTGGATATGTTCCTTGGTGGTTGATATAAGTCCCCAGATGTGTCTAGGGCCACTGGATGTGTTCCAGGGAACCCTTGCTTAATACATGGGTTGATCCTTGGTCTTGTACCTTGGTGGATAAGACCCTAGATATGTTCTAGGGCCCCTAAATGTGTTCTGGGGCAACCTGGTTCTTGACAAGGTAGATCTTGGTGAAATACCAAGATGTGTCGATGTGTGATCCTCTTCCTCTCTCCTGGGATGGTCCATGAGACCTAGGAGTGCCTATGAAGATGGACATGACCACATTGTTGATGTACCCTCTTATGCAGTGATGATAAAGTTTATATGTCATTATGAGACTCATGTGGACATGTCTTGCCATTATGGACCCCCCTTGACTTTGTCTTAACAGGTACCCCCTTGTTGATTTGTTTTCCCCCTTGTTTTATGTGATTAGAGATTTGCTTTATGTGATTGGGGTTTTATTTTATGTGATTGGGGTTTTATATGTGATTAGGGTTTTTATAATTAATATTAATATTAATTGACATTTTAATTAATATTTATATTAATTAAATGTCAATATTTAATTATAATTTTAATTACCCTAACCCCTCTCCCTAACTATAAATAGAACCCTACCCTCTAGCATTTCAATATACGCTCATACTTTCACTCCTCTCTCTCTTTGTTGCGGCTACCTCAGTGATTTGCTTCCCGTGTTGATGCGACCTCTCCTATTGGTGTTTCAGTTTCAGATCTGAGTTGTTTGGTCTTGGTGTTGGCTGGGAATTCCTTCTTGATAAGTTTGTTGGTGCATAAGATGTTGAAGTGCCTCCCTTGGGCAAGCCGGATTTGTCCATCTATGCAGAGGTTGCTTCCTTTAGCTACTAGACATGTCAACAGTGTTTGAGGAGCCTCCTTGTGGGTGCCAGAATTGCCCTTTAGGGCCACGGACCTGAGTATAGGTGTCGCGGCCTCTTTTATGGGCGATGGCTTGGTTGTGTGAAGGTCGCAGCCTATCCTCCTAGCTATCGCATGTTTAGCTGAGGTCCCTGTGGGGTTTATACTTGTTGTCCAGACCTTTTTCTGTGTGAAGGGTTTTGGACTGTTGTTTCTACTTGTTGTCCAGTTCACACATGTGCCCTATTTTGTTTATGTGGAGGGTTCTATCTGCTGTGGGGATTGCTTTATCTACTTGGAGGTCCTGATGTTTGTTCTTGTGGTCTACAGCATCTTTTGAGGATTTATATCATTGGAAAAATTGTCCCACAGTCCACATTGATAGAGATCAAACCCTAGAGGTTTGATCCATGAACCTAAACTAATGTCTGAGCATATTTCTAAGGTATACATCCACACATGTGACAGGTACTTCTTTCGTTGATCAAGAGGTAAGTTTGAGTTTTGTTTTTACACTCAAAAAAAATTTATTATCTTCAGGATTTAATTTAGATCTGTTTCTTACATGTGTTGATCTAGTAATCAAAAATTTTAAAAGCTTTTTGTTTTACAATTTTTCCCTAATTCTAACATGGAATCAGAGCTTAGGCCGTGAAAAGAGCTCAAGAGTTGCAGACTTGACCCTACGTAGATCCACTTCTTAGGGTTTACAGATCAACAGTCATTGAAACACAATCACAAGTTGCTTTGTTCTCCTTGACTTTCTCACTATTTTGGAGCAGAGAGAGAGTACTTGTATGATGACCCTTTTAAGAGCACCTAGTTTCAGATTTTAAATTTTGCTTTCTAAAGGTGAACATTTTTTAAATTTTTCTTAGGAAAAGCTGATCTAATTCTTGATACCTACCATGACCAAACCACTTATGTATCCCATCATCTGCACAGAAACCCCAAGAGGGCAACCTTAGTGCTTACATCAAATTATAGTGCCCATGATCTTTTGCTACTGCTAGGCATTCTGTACCAACCCCGCTTAGGAAAAGGCTATAAATATTGCAGGATCCATGAAAGCAGGCACAGCAGACATTGCCAACATGGACGGGTCAAAGCTTCAATGGCTTTGCATTTGCAGCTTACTGATCAATCTATGTTTCTAGCAATCCCTAGCAATTGAGTATAACACAAAAGCAGGGCCAGTGGAAGGAAAGCTAAATGTTCATTTAGTTCCTCACACGCATGACGATGTGGGATGGCTCAAGACAGTCGATCAATACTATGTTGGCTCTAACAGTTCTATACAGGTGGCAGCAGTAGAATACATCCTGGATTCATTTATCAGTGCTTTGCAAGAAAACCCAAACCGCAAGTTTATTTACGTTGAAATCGCTTTTTTCAAAAGATGGTGGAGGCAACAAAGAGAAGAAAAAAGAGAAATTGTTAGAAAGCTTGTTAAATCTGGCCAACTTGAATTTATAAATGGGGGATGGTGCATGCATGATGAAGCATCTACTTATTATGTGGACATGATAGATCAAACAACCCTTGGGCACCGATTTATCAAGAAAGAGTTTGGCAAAGCTCCTCGCATTGGGTGGCAGATTGATCCCTTCGGACATTCTGTCGTTCAAGGTTATCTTCTAAGTGCAGAGGTTTGCTAATCTTTCCCTTTGTATGACATCGTTCTTCTTATCCTTTTCTTCACTCTTGCAAGATGAGAGTATATATCAGTATAGAGTTTGTTACGGATCAATCTCCCTTCACCTTGTCACTACAATTTTCATACACATATAGAAGACAAGCAAGTAAGCACACAATGTAACCTACTCTGAGTCTAGGGTTAATTGGCGATCATTCTTTATATTAGGAACTTCAAGTGAGGGGATGAAGCATGCCCATCATTAAATCTATCATGCGGCAAAATTCACACATGGTTCCACTTGATGTTCACTCATTATACATGTGACAAAAGTCACAAATTGCCCTGGCTCATCGATATGTGGCTCAACATGTTAATATTATGGTAGCTGCGGGAGGTATTTACCTCTACATGTGAACCTGACGAGAATAGAAGACTCCAGGCAGCAAGAGAAACCCTAATAAATTGGCTAATAACCCTAGAAGCCTTGTCGGCTCAAGAATAAAATTTATATTAGGCTATTAGCCTCCAAGAGAAGAAGTCGGACAGAATTAATAATAATATACTGAACAGACACATACCCAGAAGGAGAAGTCGGCCCCAGTAAACTGGCAGGATTACTATAAATACAGGGCGTCAGTTTCTCATTTGTCACATCTCAGGACTGCAGTTTTCCCAGTTGGTCCGCACTGCAGGTGTAGCTGGTGCACAGGTTTGGAGGAGGGTTGCAGCTGCAGCTGCAGCAGCAGCAAGTTTCAGTATTTGGCTTGGATATCTCTTGGCTAGGGTTTGGACTATCTGATCAGCTTTTTTTTGTGATGCGTTATCCTTGGGGAGAGATACGCTGCTCTTTGTTTGGCTATCTAGCCTAGGGTTTGCTTCCGGAGGAATTCTCAGGTCAAGGTTAAGGTGCGCGGAGAGAGGCTTCGGCCTGTGGTTGAGAGACGAGGGTATCGTCGTGGTAAAACGAGCACACCATCTTATATATTCTAACAGGTTATGGGCCCACACCCCTTCAGTCAACCTAAAACGCTGGAAGGAAACATAGCCGCTAGATATTGAGCTCGTTGAGAAACTGTCGCTAGGGTTACTAGCAGGAGCAACTTCCAAAAGCACTGCAGCTAGGGTTACCAGCAGAAGCAGTTGCAGAAACCCTAAACCTCTTGTTGAGGCACCTTAAGTGACGAGATTGACCTAATCTCCGGATAGATCAGTGCGCCATAGCCCAGCGCATCTCCTAGTACACTCAGAGGGCCAAGACGTGAAGTTTGGATTTCTGGTCAAATCTAGGGTTTGACCAAGTCAAGCAAGCCATGACAAACTCTATGAAGTCTGAGAACAAGCTAGAAGGAGCCTCTAACTTCAGAGCATGGAAAGACAAGGATTGACCTCATCCTTGCTAAGAATAAAGTGTTGGACATTGTGAAAGGAAAGATCGTGAAGCCAGAGTTCAAAGAAGGAGAAGAGAAGGAACCGCAGAATGTTGCAGCTATGGAGAAGTTCAAAGACGTTGACAT
>ML786037.1:742411-754783 GCA_009831015.1 Picea engelmannii | reverse complement strand
CTCTTTGTTTGGCTATCTAGCCTAGGGTTTGCTTCCGGAGGAATTCTCAGGTCAAGGTTAAGGTGCTCGGAGGGAGGCTTCGACCTGTGGTTGGGAGACGAGGGTATCGTCGTGGTAAAACGAGCACACCATCTTATATATTCTAACACAACACCCTAGCATAATCATTGTTATCCTTGCTTATAAAATAAAGTAAAGTGAGAAGATTCAAGAAGAAGAGATGGGCTTTGTGGCATATGGTTACCCCAGTACTATTTGGACTGTTTGAAGTAGAGGGGATAGTGAAAGACTATCTTATTTATTCTCTTGTACACGTGTGGGATGCAAGTTTGGGTGCCAAAGTAAACTTGTTTGGATTTTTGGTGGAGTGACCAATGCTACTTGGGAGAGATTTCTTGTTAGGAAAATCTGGAGGCTAGGGTTCTTTATTTTTGGTGGATCCTTGGTTTTCTGTTGCAGATTCCTTGAGATCGTGTTCAAGTTTCCTCTATCAAATCCATTGGCACTCAAAGAGGGATCCTCAGTATTTTTCAAGCTGAACGTACATGGGCATACTTACATTACATTGCAAATACCCATACAGATTTTATCCTACTTGGGCTCTCTCATGACAACTTCGACAGAACTTGCTGCGAGATTTTATTGGTTACATTACAGATATTTGTTGCCTTCAAAGACCCAATTTGATCAGTTTGATAATTAGTAAGTAACTCTGATCAGGAACCAAACCCCTATAAAAGGGGTCAATCATAGACAACAAACTAGTAGGACAGTTACTTGAACTAACAGATACTGCATACACAAAAGATGCCCCAGATATCTACAGCTGGTAGCAAGCTGCAAAGTACAAGTGTGTCTTCAGCCCTAGCAAGTTCAAGCTTTTCATATTAAACTTGGTACCGGCACCAAGTATATCTTGAAGAGATACGACACCAATCAAAGGATCTTGTAGGTTCAGAGGGAGCCAGTTTGCACATGCAGAGAGGCAGACATATCATGAGACTCGGAGGGAGCAGTCCATGTATGTGAGTTAGGCCATGACATGCAGCAGATGGCAATATTGAGATTAGATTTGTGACTCGTGACTTCTCTCAGAAAGAAGGAATTGACTATGACGAGATCCTTGCTCCTATTGCCAGATTACTTCCATCAGGATCATTATCTCTATTGTCGCGGTTTTTTTTTTGCGGGGGGGGGTTGGAAACTTCAACAGATAAATGTTAAGACTGATTTTCTTAACGGTGAAGTTGAGCAAGAGGTTATATCGAACAGCCTAAGGGGTTCGTAATCCATGGGAAAGAATCCCATGGATTGAAGCAAGCTCTGAGAGCTTGGTATGGAAGAATTGACAGTTTCTCTACAGAGTCTTGGGTTCACCAAGAGTATTGCAAATCCCAATCTTTACATAAAGATTGTACAGAATCATCTTGTTATCTTAGGATGATCTGTTCCTTACTGGAGAGGAAAATTTGATAGCTCAGACTAAGAGGAAGCTTTCAGCAGAATTTGAAATGAAATACTTTGGTCTTTTGAATTATTTTTTGAGCTTAGAGGTGTGGCAGAAACCAGGTGAGATCCTTCTCTCACAAGAGCAAGTATGCAATTGATATGCTCCGCAGACTTGGCATGTTGGACTGTAAGTCCATATCCACACCGATGATTTCTAACCTGAAGAAGTTATAGGTTCAGATCCGGAAGACCTCACCATATATCGGTAGATCATTGGGTCCTTGATGTATCTTGTACATACCAGACCGAATATTTATCATGCAGTGAATGCACTCAACCAGTTCATGTGTGAACCGAAGCATATTCATATGATTTTTGTTAAACATATTCTGAGATATGTTCGGGGGACTATAGCCTATGGGCTTAGATACACTTCCAGTGGAGGTGTAATGCTTCATGGATATACAGATTCAAATTGGATGGGCAATACAGTGGCCCGGAAGAGTACTTCCGGATATTGTTTCAGTTTGGGTTCAGCTATGATCTCCTGGTCCAGCAGGAAAAAGGGCTTCATAGCCCAGAGCACTGCAGAAGCAAAATACATTGTTGCAAGTGCTGCTAGCAGAGAAGCAGTGTGGCTCAGAAAGCTACTTTCAGAGTTGTTCAGTGTTGAGCTAGAACCCACAGTCATCCACTATGATAACCAGAGTTGTATAAAGCTCTCCAAGAATCCAATGTTTCATCGAAACACATTGAGTTGAAATATCACTATGTTCAAGACATAGTGCAGAAGAACATTCTCAGTATTCAGTATGTTCCGACGGTGGGACAAACAACAAATATTTTTTTTTTACCAAGCCTCTGTCGTTGACAAAGTTTATGTACTTTCGAGACAAGCTTGGTGTTACTGAGAATGCCTCTCTTGCTGAGAGGGAGTGTTGAAATTAGTGCAGCTGCAAGAGCCATTCTCTGGAGGATGGAAAAGACCCTAGCTGTGGACTAGGGCCCCCAGCACACTCCTAGGGTTTCTTGGTATGAGACCAAGCAGTGAGAGCCATGGCAAAAGACCCTAGTGATGGCCCCCAGTATATGACTAGGGTTCTTGGTCTTGGACCAAGCAGTAAGTCCCTAGATGTGTCTAGGGCCCCTGGATGTGTTCCAGGGGATCCTTGCCCAGTGCTTGGATTGATCCTTGGATATGTTCCTTGGTGGTTGATATAAGTCCCTAGATGTGTCTAGGGCCCCTGGATGTGTTCCAGGGAATCCTTGCCCGGTGCTTGGATTGATCCTTGGATGTGTTCCTTGGTGGTTGATGATATAAGTCCCTAGATGTGTCTAGGGCCCCTGGATGTGTTCCAGGGAATCCTTGCCCGGTGCTTGGATTGATCCTTGGATATGTTCCTTAGTGGTTGATATAAGTCCCCAGATGTGTCTAGGGCCCCTGGATGTGTTCCAAGGAACCCTTGTTTAATACATGGGTTGATACTTGGTCTTGTACCTTGGTGGATAAGACCCTAGATGTGTTCTAGGGCCCCCAGATGTCTTCTAGGGCAACTTGGTCCTTGACAAGGTAGATCTTGGTGAAATACCAAGATATGGTGATGTGTGATCCTCTTCCTCTCTCCCGGGATGGTCCATGAGACCAAGGAGTGCCTATGAAGATGGACATGACCACATTGTCGATGTACCCTCTTATGCAGTGACGATAAAGTTTATAGGTCATTATGAGACTCATGTGGACATGTCTTGCCATTATGGACCCCCCTTGACTTTGTCTTAACAGGTACCCCTTTGTTTTGCTTTCCCCCTCGTTTTATGTGATTAGAGATTTGCTTTAGGTGATTGGGGTTTTATATGTGATTAGGGTTTTTATAAGTAATATTAATATTAATTGACATTTTAATTAAATCTCAATATTTAATTATATTTTTAATTACCCCAACCCCTCTCCCTAACTATAAATAGAACCCTACCCTCTAGCATTTCAATATACACTCATACTTTCACTCCTCTCTCTCCTTGCTGTGGCTACCTCAGTGATTTGCTTCTTGTGTTGATGTGGCCTCTCCTATTGGTGTTTCAATTTCAGATCTGAGTTGTTTGGTCTTGGTGTTGGCTGGGAATTCCTTCTTGATAAGTTTGCTGGTGCATGAGATGCTGAAGTGCCTCCCTTGAGCAAGCCGGATCTGTCCATCTGTGCAGAGGTTGCTTCCTTTAGCTACCGGACCTGTCAACAGTGTTTGAGGAGCCTCCTTGTGGGTGTCAGAACTGCCCTTTAGGGCCACGGACCTGAGCACAGGTGCCGCAGCCTCTTTTGTGGGCTATCTCTTGGCTGTGTGAAGGCTGCGGCCTATCCTCCTAGCTGCCGCATGTTTAGCTGAGGTCCCTGTGGGGTTTATACTTGCTGTCCAGACCTTGAGGGTTTTGGACTGCTGTTTCTACTTGCTGTCCAGTTCATACCTGTGCCCTATTTTGTTTCTGTGGAGGGTTCTATCTACTGTGGGGATTGCTTTATCTACTTGGAGGTCCTGCTGTTTGTTCTTGCTGTCTACAGCATCTTTTGAGGGTTTATATCATTGGCAAAACTGTCCCACAGTCCACATTGGCAGAGATCAAACCCTAGAGGTTTGATCCATGAACCTAAACTAATGTCTGGACTCTGAGCATATTTCTGAGGTATACATCCACACATGTGACAAGTACTTCTTTCATTGATCAAGAGGTAAGTTTGAGTTTTGGTTTTACACTCAGAAATTTTTTATTATCTTCAGGATTTAATTTAGATCTGTTTCTTACATGTGCTGATCTAGTAATCAGAAATTTTAAAAGCTTTTTGTTTTACAATTTTTCCCTAATTCTAACACTTTTCTTGGCAATTACTATCAGTGACACCTATTTCATTTCTGTAATCGATGTATCACACCAGCATCAAGAAATTTCTTCATGTCCTCTTCCACTTTGTCTTATATTTTGGATTCATCTTATGCAGCCACTGTCTTACCGATCTGGCATTTCGCTGCAACTCAACTCTCAAGTCACAATATTCCTTGGAATTTCTTTCAGAACACAAGAAGAATAGGCAAAAACCTCTGCAAATTCCTTACAAATAAGGATTGCCTCAACTAAAGTCCTATCGTCACAAAAATCACCAATTGCAAAATACATTGGTTCTTCCTCATCTCAGCAATGCTTGTCTTCTTTGTCCTGTCCTCTGCTCCACATAGCTTCCCTTCGTCTGTGGGCTTCTTATCTACCTTTCTACTTCCATATTGCTCTTTAGCATAATTTTTTAGGACAGAGTCTTCTCTCTCGCTAATATGTGAAAGACCATCTTCACATTATCTTGCTCAGCAAATGTCTGCATCTTCTGCAACACCTCACTCGGAATGGGATTGTCCTTTGTGTCCCTTCTGTCCAGCTCTGGCTTGAACCACTAGCAAAATTCTGTTCAATTTCTTACTTATCTCTTCCTCTCCTGATTGCAAAACCAGATGTATGCAAATCCATCGATTAGTCCAGCCAAGTCATGGACAGCTGCTTCAGTTAGACATGCCACTACCAGCCAACTACCGCAACTGTCATAAAGACCAATCATCATTCTCTTAACTGTTACAGTGTTTAGACTGTGCAAGGTCAATTCAAACAATGGTTCCAAGGACAAGTGTACACTTAGACCAATTCAACTTGATCACCATGACCAATACACATACCAACCTGGTCTGAAACATTATAAGAACCATATCACAGAAGTGATAGGAGAATATGACTTGATTACTACACTGATCCACCCTGGGTGTTGTCAAATATGCCACATGGATAAGTGAAATATTACATAGTAATTTGCAATTAAGAATTAAAAGCCTGCTGACCACTGGAAAAAAAAACACTTTGTCTTGTGTATTTATCGATATTTGCTACTGATAGCAATCCCAAAAGCCTTGGGGTGTGCTAAACAGATCTGAGTTTTATCAAACTAGACAACAAAGGACCAGTTTTCCAAATGCCTGCTCGTCCTTGGAAGGTATGGAATCCCGCACAAAAGCATGTGCTTGCAGATATAACTTGTGAGATTATAACAAAGTAATAACACCAATTACCTTCAACCTGTGATCTTTTACACCTGAACAATCAATTCAATTATATATTCCTTTTTTTGTTTTGAAAGCGATGCTTCCTACAAGCTATATTGGAAGAATTACCTATGGCCCCACTGCTGTTGGGCGAACCAGCCAACAAACAGTGAACCACAACTGAGCCTGCTTTCGCATGTAAATGGCCCATGCAGGGCAACATGGTACACATGCCTCATGGGGATCAGAACCCTGGTGGGTGACCTCAAAAGGCAACACCCTTGCCATTGAACCACAAACCCATGGCCACTGAACTACAAACCCATCGGCAATTATATATTTCTTGGAATGAACCATACTATTAAAAGAAAATTTTACATATTACGCAACATATATGGGAGGCACTAAAATGCTGTTCTGCAAACTATCAGCGTAATCATGCCTCTGATCGGCCTTAACAACTGATCCACTTTATGTTATGCTGTAATGAATCATTCTCTTGATGGAACTGTGATATTTAACATAAATGGGTGACTCTAAAACGCTCCTCCAACACACCATAGGCATTAGAATACCTCTGATGTCAAAAAATTATAGAGTCCCCACATAGAGCCCAAAACAAAATTATATTCATGAGCAGATACCATGGTCCAGTAGCATTGGTTAAATCATATTTAATTCCCTCAAATTTTAGCCCTCGCCAACCCTCGTTGACATCTGGGTTCTGGTCACCAATTCAGGTCCTGTGGATTCCCATCGCAGAATACTACACACAACCCCAATGCTAGGGCTAAACGCACCAAGATGGTTTTCACCAAGTAGCCAGGGACCTTGGCTAATCGTGGTTCCCATCCAACCATGATCCATTTAAACCAGGTTGACATCTTGGGCTGTTGCACAGATTCTAAACCCTGTTATACAACCACGGTTGGTCTAACCCTGGTTAGCATCTGGACACAGGTTTCCAACCTGACTTTTCAATTGGGTCCCTCTCTATACTACCATGGTTGGTCTGACCCTGACGAGCATCTCAACAATGATTTCCAACCTAATTTTTCATTTGAGTACCCCTTCTAGACTAGCATGGTTAGTCCAACCCTGTTTATCATCTGGGGACTGGTTCTCGGCCTGATTTCCATTTGGGTACCCCAATTAAGGCCCACATTACATCGCTTCTTATCAGATTGATATACTGAAGATGTTTTCATGATGGATCTGACTTGGATGAGCGGTTTAAACCATACACCGAGAAAAAAAAAACGAAAAAAAAATTGTGAAATTCAATCATTGTTAAAGCCCAAGTCATGCAAATGAAGGTTTAAGATTTATCGAGAGGACTATGTGTGGATCTTACCTGTGAAATGCAGGGATGAAATCTGATGTGGGTCGTCCTGGTTATGCTATGGCTTTTGCTGCAGTGCTTCTCAGTTCACACAACTTATTCTTCTGATTTCCTCCTATCCGTGTCGAAAGGCAAAGGCAGTGGCTTTGGTTTTTCATTATTTCTTGCTTTGTCAATCGCAAATATATTTTATCGTCGCCTCTATTTTTTTTTGTTTGGCGCAAAGACCGATATGCTTGGAACGAGGCTCTTATGGGCCAGACAACTACTATTTCGCATGGAATAATTCTTACGAGACATGATTAATTTTGCAAAGTCGTCTGCGCTTTCATAACATCAACATGTTGTAAGATGCGGATTCAGAAATTTGTTTTTACTTTGACACAAATACCGATATGCATAGAATGAGGTTCTAATGGGCCACGAAACAACATGGAATGTGGCTCCTTAAGGGCAACCATAGAGAGATATAGATAATTTATTTGGTAACCCCTAGTCATTAATTAGCATCATGATGATCATCATCATGGTCCTCGGTCCTCGGATGGGTGGTCACTGGGGTTATCGCGTGAATGGATAAGTGGGCGGACACCTGGCCCCAACCCATTCAGCGCCATGACACCATAAACCACACTCCCGCCCAACATTTAAGCCATGCATTTAACTTCTCGATCGACGTATCCTCATTACCAACTTTGCACAGAGCCAGTTATGGCTATGGCGCTCCAGCTCGATGTGGTCGTTAATGCGATGGGTTGGCCTCCCAACCAGTCCCATCGCAAGCTCTGGATCCATGGCTTTTGTTCCGCGCCGATGGAGTCTCTCGCCCATTTGCACCCCTCACCTCTCGCTCCTCGTAGTCACATTTCCTTTCGAGTTTTTCTCCGCCTCTGGTTCGAGTTTATCCCTCCGCTCCACCACCATTTTGAGCTCCTCCCTCCTCTCCACCTCTGGTACATTTTCTCCCCTCCTCTCCTGGTCCTCTTCCCGATGCCACGATAGCAAGGAAAATCAAAGCGTGGGGTGGCTTGGTATAATGCGAGGGGTATAGACTCGCAAGGTCGAGGTCGGCAAGCTCCTTAGAACTTGCCTCGGGCTCCAAACCGTGCCTCCACTCCGAAACTCCCTCCTCTGTCCTCACCTTGGGCATGTAGAGTAGAGTGGTTTGACAGTTTGGGAAATTCCCTTGGCTTTGCACCCAAGCTCAGCCTAGAGCCATCACCCATACACCAGCCTCCACCCTGTCTCCCCCTCCCTCCACTCCCCCTAGTCCGACCGCCCCCCTCACTTCTTCCTCCTCCCCTCTCCCTTCTTCTGCCTCCCCACCTTCTTCTTCTGATGCTCCACCTCCCCCTTCGCTTCCACCTCTTGTTCTCGGTGCGATGGGCTCTTGAATTTGCATAATTCTCTGGACCTTATCCAGAGCTCAGTGTTCGAAGTCAAGCGCGACATTATGGAGCTGTTGAACAAGGATGATCGTCGAGAACGTCACGAGGAGTGCCTGGAGACTCTTATTTGTGCTCTCCTGCACACCACTCCAGACACAAGGACTCCAGCCAAGGACATTGCGCAAGACCCACACAAAGAACTGACGCCAGGCCCTAGCCCCGGATGATTCCAGCGTTCACAGGTTTCACTGGTTTTTTTATGTTTCCAGATGGTTTATTTTCCTGGGTTCCAGCCCTACGAGACACCCTAGCTTTTAGGATTAGCACAGTTTTTTGTTATATGACTTTCTCTTTCTCCTGTCATTGTAATTGCATGGACAATTGGGAATTGTGTGGACATGTGGCAGCATTGGTTTCCCACCAGGGCGATGCTACCACAATGTCATTGTCTATTCCACCCACTGTAATTTTTACACTCTAGCAGGTTTCAATATATTTTTTTAACTTAAAAAAACACCATCATCACAGTGTAAGATATGGATATAGCAATGCAATATTTTAAGAAGAAAATAAAAATATGGATATTACTTGTATTTATTTAATTTTTTTAAGCTAATGATTTTAGGTTTTCATTTTATCCATCGAAAATAATGACCCATGTGAACATGGTAATGAGTATTAGATGAATTATTTAAATTTATAAAATATTATTTATTACAAAGTGATATTCATGTAAAATGAATTATATATAAATAACTTTAAATATTTTACATAATTAATTTGAAAGAAAATGATATATTATAATAGTTAAAAGTATATTTTTTTATCATTTATTTTTCGTTTTTTCTTCTCTTTTTCTTTTACAAATACATTTTTTTGTTGGAATTATAACAAAGAATGAGGTAACATGGAATGAAGTACTTTTTTGGTTGGAATTGTAACAAAGAATGAGGTAACATGGAATGAAGTTCTTACTAAAAGCAATTGTGAAATATAGGTGGTTTATGTTATAAGTAATGTGTTCTACGATGACATTACCATGTTGCAAGATATGGGTTGATAGTGTGGCACCTTCATGTCAAGTCACATTTTTTTCTCACACATCTCATAGTTTACTTTTTAAGAATCGAAAAATATATTTACAAGTTTGTTATTATTTCATTAATTCATACAATAGTGCAAAATGTTTCATTTGTGCAATTGGTCATGTCAAGGTAGTAACTTCTACTAAATCGATTATAATTGCTCTGGCACCTATTAATTTCATATTTCTAGCACATCGAAAAGTTTTCGTCATGTCAATTCCCTCCTTTTTCCAAATCATTTACGTAGTCAAAATTTTCTTCACTACATTATCTAGATATAAGTTATCTTGCTAATGGTGTATTTATATGTTGGTTGTGTTGTGATCTAATAGTCAATTAGTGGTGGTTTTCCATGAATATTCGTAGGTTTGATGGTTTAATTCCTATCATGCCTTGTCTAGGTTGTACATGATAATCATCGAAGCAACATGTTTCAAAGGTCCCATCCTCCTGCTACAAAAAAGGAGGTTGCGAGAGAGAGAGAGAGGTGTACATGATAATACCCAAATTAAAACATGCTAGAAGCCTCATCCCCTCCTATCAAGAGAGAGAAAGAGAGTGACTTATCTATCCATGGTTATCTTGAGTTAGAAAGATTGGTTATACTTTTCTTTTTTTTAACTGAAACATCATTTCTATTAATTGAAAAGGCCATAGTCAAAGCATGCAACAACTTACATAGAGTCGATTCCTGGTATCCTTAGCAAGATAAGACAGTTCTCTGTGAATACATCAAAAAGATTCCAACATACTACAAAATAAAAGTTCAAGGTGGGCCTACATGTGGCCTACTTAACATATATTCCTAAGCTACAAATAACTCAAAAATGCATAAGTTTAATGACAAACAAGAGCACTACCCATGTCTTCTTGCCCCTTATCAGATTGAGGGGAGCGTTGCCCTTTAATTTCCATGGGATCAGTCAATTGGTGGATCGCTTCATCCTCCTTTAGAGCAATCTGATAGGAATTCTCTATTTCTCTATTATTAGAAGCCATTGTGAATGAGTCCATACACCAGATGAGTGTCAAGTCTCACAACCTATGGCATTTTGCTTCAAGGGAACCAAGTCATTGTTTCTATTGCACTATGATATTCATGATGTTAGCAATCTGAGTAGTGTGGACTTACTCATTCTCTGTAATTTTGGAAGAGAGTGTGAGTAGAGCACTCTGGTTGGCTTGAATAAGATCCTTGTGATGATGCATGACTTTGTGAAGCTCCTGAGTATCTATATTATATGTAGTAACAAGACCTACACAATAAAATTGAATAGGATGCTAGTGGAAGAGACAATTCTCTTACTTAGACTAGAAAGAAAATCCTCAGAATGAGGAGGTGGCCCCTTCCTCAAATTCCACCATCCAGAGGCCTTAGAATTAGCACAAGAAACTTGTAAAGAATACTTGCATAAAAGGCTTAATTGCCAACTTACACCAATAGGCCTGAAATCACTGATGATGATGAGCTACCTTGATTTCAAATTTTAGGTTCCAATGACATAAATACCATACCTGAAGGACATAATTAATTCTTGAAGAGCCTAACACCGAAAAGGAAGAGAATCATTTAACACAAAGATAAGGGACCAAGCTTTCACTCTATAACATAAGTCCAAAGAACTCTAGTCTTTGTCCACATTTACACAGAGATCATGAAATTCTACATAATTAGACATAGCTTCAAAGATTGTATGTAGGGAAACTAAATGATGACCAACCTAGAATTCAAGGAGATAATTGCATTCAAAAATTACCTTGTCTCGAAGAGAGAAGGCATTCACATTGAAACATATACCCGAAAAACTCTCAACTTTACCCACAATTAACAAGAAACAATGAATCTCTAAACAACCAGAGATATCTTCAATGGATGTATTTTGGGTTTTATAATTTTGACCAACCTGGGTTCTGATGAGAGATATACAACTGAAATTTACCTTGTCTGGAAGGGAACAAACTCTCAGGATAACAATGGATTGAAGCTCCTACTGCAAATTCCACCACCCTAATGTCTTAAAATCTCCAAATTTTGATGTCACGGAGATAGAGCATATCATAGAGCCGAGACCAGGAGAGATTGAAACATTTTGCTTCTCACTGGCACTGGAGATTAAAGGAGAAAAGGGACCAAACCATAAAAGATATAAACCAAAAAAACAGACAAAGCAACTTCCCAAATTACCATGTGTTAACAACCAACTTGAAATGTCCAAGCACTTTGTAGTGTAGCTAAAGAGGTAGTAGCGGGGTGGGGGGGGGGTTGAAGGGCCCATAGTGATAATAGTAGAGGCCATTCAATGTAAGGTGGACTAGGTCCACTATACTATTAAATAAGACCCACTATGGTAGTTAGATATAATAAATGTAGGGTTAGAGGGCCCATAGTGATAATAGTGGAGGTCATTCAATGTAAGATGGACTAGGTCCGCCCAAAGGGGTTGGATCCAATGGTGGAAAGCGAGGAGTTTTTCACCGTTGGGCAAGGTTCAATTCTCGTGAGGGCTTTACTTGGAGCCATGGGGACACCTTGAGGTAGTGGTCGAACATGTGGTTGCACCCAGAGATACTATAATAAATGGTATCGTGACCCGTGCACACATAAGTGGATCAAAGCCCACCCCCATGTCCTTCAACTTTTTTAACGAATCGATAGGAAAAAGATGAGGCGAGACGAGTCATCGCGGCTAGGGCCCAAACCCTAGCCGCCTCGCTCTGGTATTCGAGTGCAGGAAGCGATCTGTAGCAGTCGAGCACCCAGGGTTCGGCACCCATTGTTTCGCCCGTGTCCCCAAGCTTCTTCACGCGTTTTGGAGTAGTAGTCTGCCAGGGAAGCGGAATGGTGTTGCAGCATATTGTCTGAGCGCTTGCTCGCGATTTGGAGAAGCGGTATTGGTGTTTTAGCGTATTGTTTGGTTGCAGGGACGCGTCTAAGCGACCAGGATTTATAGGGCCGTGGATCAAATTCCACGGCAGCACCTTCAGAGGGTCCCTGCGAGGCCTGAGACCGCCTACGGGTTTGCATGCGGGTGGGTACA
>ML786037.1:673147-701268 GCA_009831015.1 Picea engelmannii | reverse complement strand
TGAAGATGCTAGTCTCTTGTTGTCAAAGTTAAGGAAGGTTTGCAGGCATGTGATCATATACACCAGGTCTATTACAGAGTTACAAATCATATTTGGATGATGAAATTGATGAGGGCTTTTGGTTAAGGTACATGTATGGTACATGTTGATTACAGGTTGTTTGGTACAGGTTGGTGCATGGTTGATGCACTTGTTTATGGTACATGTTGATTACATGTTGAGGTAAAGGTTGATGCATGGTTCAGATTTATTGGTACGGGTTTACAACGGTATATATCAAAGTGATAGTGTGACAATGGTTCCATCATTCTACTTCTACTTCAGGGTGGCAGGACGGGGCAAGGACAGGTGGTTGTAGCCACCTTCCGGTTGTAGCCAGATAACATAGGGGGTTGTAGCCTCCTTCTATTTGTAGCCAGAGAATTGGGGAGTTGGAGCTTCCCTCAGGTTGTATCCTGAGAAACTAGTGGGTTGGAGCCTCCTTCCAGTTGTAGTTGGAAAACAAAGGAAGTTGGTGCTTCCAATGATTGTAATTCTTCAAGACATATAAGAAAAAACATTCTGTGGTTTTCTTCCGATTTGGGTTTCCACGCAAAACACTGGTGTACTGTGTATGTGTGTGTTTGTTTATTTCTTACTGCTTATTATTGGATAATAATTCTACATTGATATAACATTTGAAGAAAAAGGATTATAATTACGCTATTACTGATTCACCCCCCCTCTCAGTAATCCAACAATTCCATCGACATCTTCCATAAATGGTAGTTTTGGCCGTTAAATTTCTCGACCCTAAACTTTCCATCTTCCGCCATTGTTCCCACTCGAACCAGGAACCCTCTTTTTCTGCGAGTTACCTTTCGCTCTGATACGAGTTGTTAGAAAAAAAGGATCGCGGAGCAATAAAATAAGACAAATGCAAAAATAAAACACAAAATATACACAATATAATAGAGACATAGATATACATGGTTCACCCCATGTGGGCTACGTCCACCAGAGAAATTGCTAGGTCCTTCCTTTATTATTATCCAGTAAATGAAGGGATACAACCACAACACACCCGTTGTAAATTTCTCTTCTTTCTCTCACATTTTCCTCTCTTAGAATACAATATTCGCAATGATACATAGCCACAATACATTTCCCTCATAAAAGAGGGTTGCCTTTTAGGGCAAAAATGTAATATACCAGATATAAAAAGTATGCACGACATAAATAAAATGCTAGAAATGGCAGAATAACAGTAATATAACCAACATAATCTCCACAATAACACAGAAATGATATGAGAACAACAACATAAATAACGCTTTGATTCAATAATATCCAAGCTAGGGTTCTCATACCCTCGACTCCTATTTATACTAAATATGTCTATCAAAAGAAGCATCTAGAGGAAGATCCTTCTAGAAGCGAAAGCTTCTATTAGGTCTTCTTACATCCGCCTTATTCTATTTTATTGAAAGGCCTTATTAATATTGACCTTTATTACATCCGAATATATTGTTCTACCTATGTGTGGGTTAGGACCCTAACATGTTCGCCCCCTTAAAAACAACCTTGTCCTCAAGGCTTGAGATGTGGAAACTGTTGCAGAATTGTAGTTGGTTCCCAAGTGGCATTTGCTGGAGTTGTATCTTTCCACTGGACTAGCACTTCCTTGATGGTTCTCTGATGCAAGTGACACTCACGCTGGTCCAAAACTGCTTCTAGCTGTAGCCAAATGGATCCTTCTTCAGCTAACTCGGGAAGGTTGGTTTGAATTTGGCACCTAGTTCCAATCACCTTCTTTAAGCATGAAACATGAAAAATAGGATGTAGCTTCGAATGACTGGGCAGAGCTAACTGATAGGCTACTTGTCCCACACGCTTGAGAATTGTATAAGGACCATAAAACTTGGGCATTAGCTTCTGACAATGCTCAGCCTTGAGGGAAGTTTGCTTGTAAGGTTGCAGTCACAGAAACACCTGATCCCCTTCTGCAAATTGACGTTCAGAGTGACCTTGATCTGCTTGTTGCTTCATGCGATTCTGTGCCATGATCAAGTTCTCTTTGAGGGTACGAAGAATAGCCTCTCGAACTGTAAGTGTTTAGTCAACCGCCTGGACCTTCGAGGCACCTGGTAAGTATGAGAGAACTGAAGGTGGCTTCTGTCCATATACTGCTTCAAAAGGAGTCATGCATGTAGCTGTATGGTAGGAAGTGTTGTACACCATTCAACTAAGGGTAACCATTGAGCCCACTGATTTTACTTTTCAGAGGCAAAACACCTCAGATATGTTTCCAAACACTTGTTGACAACTTCCGTTTGACAAACAGTCTGGGGATGATAAGCTGTGCTGAGATGTAATTGGGTGCCCTGTAGCTTGAATAGTTCTTGCCAAAAATTACTTGTGAAAGTTGGGTAACGATCAGAAACAATAGAGTGCGGCATGCCATGAAGCTTGAAGACCTGGTCCATGAAAATTTGATCCACCGTGGATGCTGTAAACGAGTGTTGAAGAGCGCAGAAATGAGCATACTTGGAAAGGTGATCAACAACCACCATTATGACTGATTTATTTCCCGATTTGGGTAAGCCGGTAATAAAGTCCATAGAGATATCCTTCCAAATAGCAGGTGGAATCGAAAGCGGTTGTAGTGTGCCCAGAGATTTGACTATTTCTCCCTTGTTGCATTGACACACATCACATTCAGTGACAAAATTACGGATGTCCTGTTTCATACCATCCCAGAAAAAAGAACGTTTGATCCTGTCATAGGTTTTCGTGAACCCGGAGTGCCCCGCTGTGGATGTAGCATGAAGCTCAGAAAGTACCGTGGATTTACGGGTTTAGGGTGAGGGATAAAGGAGGGTTTTTGGTTTTGAGAAGATACAACTTGTTGTGCTTCTTTATCTCTTTTAGTAGCCTCCACCCAACTCGAAGTTCGAGCCATGAGGACATGGGCCCGAATCTCATCCTTGAGGCCACTGATAAAACACTCTCGAAAAAAAGCATCAGTCATGTCCTCTTTTCGAAAAGCCAGGCGCTCAAAGGCAGCTATAAAGTCTTCCACTGTTCTTGATTGTTTCAACTTTGTCAAATGACCCAAATGGTTGGTGTCAGTGTCAAAGCGTTCATAAAGTTCAGTCACAAAGTGTGTCCAAGCAATATACCCTTGACGAGAAGTTTTTCTCCATTGCCACCATTGCCAATTTTCTTGATCTAGATGGAGAACACCATACCGGAGTTTGGCCAAGTCATCTGTAATGGCGTATAAAGAGAAATAATGTTCCATTTGGGTTACCCAACTAGTGGGGTCTGAGCCATCAAATTTGGTCACATGCACCCACGAAAGGCGTAGGTCACGTTGAAAGTGATGGTGCTGAAAGTTATGGGAATGAGAGGAATGTTCACTGTCAATATATGGAGGTGAGTCAGAGGAAGGGTTATCTGTAGGGATATTCAGTTTGGTGCAAAGTGATGAAAAGACAGATTCAAGCTGGGTGGTCAGTTCTTGTTTGACTTCCTCCATTGAGGACTACATGGTTGTATTTATGGTTGTATTGATGGAGGCAACATTGGCACAGAGTTGTTTCACTTCTTTTTGGGTCTCGATGAGACCATATTGCAAGGTGTTGAAGCGAGCTTCCAAGTCTTGGCTACGGGTATGGGTCATATGGATGGGGGAACTGGAAAGGGGCGGGCGGGGTCAAAAATTTTGCCGAAAAATGATATGGATGAATTTGATAAGGGCGAAGAGATGAATCCAATGGAATAGGTCTCAAATAATGGTGAAAAAATTTCCAGACTTTTTTTTTTTTTACACCTTCAAAGTTATACTCCGGTCTGAAGAATACTACAGAGATGAAATCCCCAAATGCTTAACCAGGAAGAAAATTGTAGTGATTTGGCAACACAAACATAGTTGCGCGACAATAGATCTTGTCTGTTTTAATTTGTTTAAGTTTCTTTCCCTCAAGGGTTAGGTATTCAAGGGTTCTACAGACAAGGGTTTGCCCTGTGCTATAGCTCTCTGATATACGTGCAGGGTCCAACAGTAGTACCCGACCCAATATCTCAGGGCACTAACTAAGGAGGATAGACCATACCCTTAGTCGTACTTCCCGACTACCCAGGAACTAGAGAGTATCTTCCTGAGTGGTTTTCTTGGTGGCACTATAGCAGTCAGGCGACTGATTGGTTTATCTAAAGAGGGCTTCAGGAAATCTAGGTTGATCCGTACACAGGTGTTGTCTGATGCGCTACCACTCGAAGGGGTACCAACAGGGGTTACAAGGGTGGCCAACATATGTGCGCTTAAGAACCACTTGTATTTCCTGCGTGTATGAATCCCTCAACCATGGGTTTATGCGTGTAACGACAGATCTCTGTGGCTTAAAGACGTCAGAATACGTCTCTACCTTGAAAAAAATTTACCCACAATTTCTGCGAAGGAAAGTGCTCTGATACCACTTGTAATATAACAKATATAAAAAGTATGAATGACAGAAATAAAATGCTAGAAATGGTAGAATAACAGTAATATAACCAGCATAATCTCCACAATAACACATAAATGATATGACAACAACAACAAAAATAACACTTTGATTCAGAAAGCAATGTTCACGGGCCTCTTCGAGGGGGAAACCTCCAGTCGAGCAATGCTCTATTACAATAATCTCCAAGCTACGGTTCTCATACCCTCGACTCCTATTTATACTAAATATGTCTATCAAAAGAAGCATCTAGAGGAAGATCCTTCTAGAAGCGAAAGCTTCTATTAGGTCTTCTTACATCCGCCTTATTCTATTTTATTGAAAGGCCTTATTAATATTGACCTTTATTACATCCGAATATATTGTTCTACCTATGTGTGGGTTAGGACCCTAACAAAAAAACCCTAACATAACTTCTACCGTCGGATCTGTGACCTTATAATGAACGGTCTAGATTTACTATGAAATTACAATATACATTTACAAGGCAATTTTTCATTCAGGGTGTTAGCACCAGGAGTCACCTTTGGATTGCAGCAAAGGTAAGCCCGATACCCATTAGTTTGTATATGTTACAATGAATTGGTTTAATGGTGGTCTAATGGATGCATAATCGAGATAATATCATTTTAACTCAGAAAACTGGGCAGTTGTGCACAGATAAATGAGGTCTTGATCTAACTTAGGCCAATAAGTTGTATAGTGGTGAGTAGGCAGAAGAATCATGAGAAAAGTGTGAAGGTCTGCGCTGGACATCCGGTCTTCTAGTAGCCCATGGAGGAAAAGTCTTAGATGCAAGATCCTCTTGGGTCTGAGAACTTCAAGAAACTGAAAACGTTGTAACAACAAATATAGTCAAACCTACACTACACTACAGTCACAACACCTGATTGAATCATCCATGCCCGAGCTTTCAGAATTAGAAGCGAAAGAAATGAGAAGAGAAACTAGCTGCCATCAAACAAGAAGTCTCAAGTAAAAGTTCATAACCAAAGAACCAGAGGCCTCATCAAAATATTACAATCGAGAGCGTAGATCTACCATCGACACTAACTAAATGGAAAAAATGCCTACATATACTCAAAACTAGCTTCGACTGCTGAAGATGCGATCATGTCACACATTTAAGGCTTTACGTTGAAAATCTTCTCTGTCAGGCTGCGCATGCAAACGTTGGTCAGATTGCCCATGTAGTCTTTTGTCAGACGCGATCTCTGTCAGACAGAACTAATAATATGCTTCTGCAATTTGTCCCCTATTGGCCTTCTATTTAAGGAAGGAAACGAGGTCTCACCCACCTTCCTTATTTACATTAACTGTTGCATCGGGATCTGAGAGGCCTGAGTCAACTCTGCACTTGAAGGACGTGGTGGTTTTCCCTTGGATGTCCGCTGCTTCGTTGGCCCGTTACAAGGGGACCTAGTTGGCGGACATGGATAAAGATGATGGGGTAGAGGCGATTGGCGCAATCGACGTGGAATCCACCGACGAGCGATGGCCGGGTGGACATATGTGATAGAGGAAAGGTGATTGGGAAAGTGAGGGCGACAGAAAACGTGTGTGCTGAGGTGTGATAGGACAAAGTTGAAGTGGCACATGACCATGATGTGGAGGCAGAAGAGAGACTGCGGTATTAAGCGCAGTGGGGACAACCTGCCTAGATGGGGGTGAGATGGAGTACGATGGGAGAACACATGGCATGCGATGGTAGGAGGAAGTGAAGAGGGATATGACGTGGAGGTGAGTGGAGGACAGGTGTTCTGCAATGAAAGGATGAGGGGGAGAAGGAGATGTGATAGGCGGAGGAAAGAGATGGAGTGTGGGACAGACGACAATGGTAGGATGGAGCGGTAAGCATGAGTGGTAAGTGGTCCACTCGGATGGGGGGGAGAGTGGTAAGAGGTAAAGGTCGGGGAGGGGGGGGGGTTCGAGTTCACAAGGAGGTGCCACAATAGTGGGGGGCCCGCATTCAGAAACCACCAACCTGCCCCCCCTCCGCAAAAGGTAGAATGTCAGGGAGGGGGGTCCGATATGGGCTCTGCGCTGTAGATTTGAGCGCATAGATCTCGGCCGGCCAGATCCACACACTACTTAGTGTGAAGCGCCTGTGCACACAAAACTTAGGATAAGTGGGTTTTTAGACCATTTCTTGCCTCTTTTTACCAAAATGCCAATTTCTTAGGGAAAATACCCCCCTTTACAAATAAATGTGATAACATTAGGCTCCATGGGGGATGGCTTGCTCCCTGCGAGATGCCAAGAACTATTTTGCAATTTCAGTGCCTTACTGTTGGGTTATGGAGTCACTTATAAAACTGAAAATAGAATAAAAACAATATTTACAAAAACATGGGAGCCACTCACGGCTCATGTAAAGAAGTTCTTTAGAAAATGCCCATTTACAGGGCCACCAAAAATTTAAACACTCTCTAGATTACGTAATCTGTAAGTATTATTTGTAAAAACATCAGAAACTTTGAAGGGCCCGATCCAGAGGGCTTCAAATTTCTCATGCTTGTCCTTGTCTTGTCTGGGTTCATCCCATTTTAGTACTAGATCTCCCTTCTCGAAATCCTCCTTTCTACTCTTCCTATCAGATGATATGATCTTCTGCTGACGGTCATACTCTTTGCCCATCACCTGCTCTCTAGTTTGTTGGACTTCTATCAGTTGATGATTTCTTCTGATCATATCATCATGCTCTCTTAGATAATCCTGAAAGAAATTCACTACAAGCAAGGCAAGCTGAGAAGGAAAAACTACTTCAGTCCCATATACAAGTTGGAAAGGAGAGATGCCCGGGGATCTCTTTGTTGTCACTCGATCAACCCACAGAGAAAATTTGAGCTTTGAATCCCAGGCCTTCTTATTTCCCTCTAGCAGTCTTTTGATAATCTTTATAAGGCTCTTGTTAGAGGACTCTGCTAATCCATTTCCTTGGGGGTAGTAGGGGGTAGAGTTGATTAATGAAATTTTGAATTTCTCACAAAACTTGATCAATGGTTCGACCTTGAATGATGCAGCGTTATCAGTGATGATTCTGTTCGAACAACCAAACCTTGGCATAATATCTTCAAGAAAATCAATGATGACTCTGTGAGAAGCACTCCTTGTGGGGATAACTTCTATCCACTTAGTGAAATAATCCGTTGTTGTTAAGATCCACCCGTGCTGAGCACTTGAAGGAGGATGAATTTCCCCAATAAAGTCTAGGCCCCACTGCTGAAAGGGACTTGAAGCTACTACAGGCTTAAGTGGTAGAGACTTGAGCTGCTGCTTCCTGGAGAATTTCTGGCATTTGATGCAAGCCTTGATTTTTGCACAAACATCCGTGAATATAGTAGGCCAGTAGTACCGAACCCTAAGAATTTTGTAGGCTATGGTATTCCAGAAATGATGTCCCCCACATAAGTTGCTATGAAAATCAAACATAATCCTTTGGGCCTCCTGTGGGTCTAGACATCTTAGAAGCACTCCTAGAGGGCCTTTCCAATACAAGACCTGGTCAATAAGGCGATATCTGATTGCTTTGAGCTTTAAATCTCTTGCCTTGCTCCTTCCCATACCATCTGGAGGTTTTAACTCTTGCAGAAAAAATATAATTTCTTGGTATCAGGTACATTCTGCCAACAGAGGGCTATCCTGTGGATTCTTATTGGACAACTTATCTTGCTGATTTTCTGAGCAAGTGTCAATGAAGTTAACCCCCAAATATTTATAATTAGATTCAGCCAACATCTTGGCTAAACCTTAACCTTTAACTAGCTTGGTGGGCTTTATTTCCAGATCAAACTCAAGGATTTTGGCAATCCATTTGCTCCTTCTCCCGTCTATGTCAGGCTGAATGAGAATATCCTTCACAGAAGCTAAAGGAACATATGCGATGGTCTTTGAATGCAGAACATATACTCTGAAAGCCTTGAGAGCTTTCACCAAGGCATAGGCCTGTTTATCCATGATGTCATATTTCACCTCGGCATCCCTCAGTGCTCTGCTAAAAAAGGAAATAGGCTGCTCCAGCCCCTCAACATTTTTCTGCAACAAAACAACTGCCACCGTATCAAATGAGGCAAAGGAGAAAATAAGAAAATCCTTAGAATAATTAGGACTGATCAACACAGGTGCCTTAGTCAATGCCCTTATGATTTGGTTGAAGGAGTCCCTAGGATCAACAATCCATTTTACTTTGTTTCCCTTCCTGAGCATGGATGTGATATGCTTTACCAATTCAGCGAAATTTGGGACAAATCTTCTTAGAAAATTAATTTTACCCAGGAAAGACTAGACCTCTTTCATGGATCTCAGGAGCGACAAGATTTGTATTGCTTCTACCCTGCTGGGGTCAATCCTGACTCCCTCAGCTGATACTATGTGCCCCAGTAATGTCCCTTCCTTTCTGGCAAACAATGATTTCTTGGGATTTAAGGAGATACTGAACCTTCTACATTTTAAGAAGACCTTTCTCAAATGACAACAATGTTCTTTATCAGTTCTGGAGAAGACTGTGATGTCATCCAGGTAGATGACTACAAATTTATCTTTTTCCCCAATGAAGGCTATGTGCATGGTTCGCTGGAATGTTTCTCCTACGTTCATCAATCCAAAGGGTATTTTGGCATACATGAATGTGCCCTGAGGAGTGGTGAAGGTTGTTTTCTCTTTATCCTCAGGCAGGATAGATATTTGATTGTAGCCAGAAAAGACATCAATCATGGAAATCTTGGATGCACCTGTCACCCTCTGCAATATGTGTTCCATCTTTGGCAAAGGGTAATTGTCATTCTTAGAGCTTCTGTTCAGATTCCTGAAATCAACACAGAGTTTGATTTCTCTGTTCTTCTTCCTCACTGGGACCAGATTGGACACCCATTCAGAATATATCAAAGGGACAATGATTGGGGCATCCATCAACTTCTTTACCTCCCTTTCCATAATAGGCAACAATATAGGATTAATTTGTCTTAATTTCTGCCTAAATGGTTTGGCCTCCTCCTTCAGTGGAACCTTGTGCTCAATGACGCTGGTGTCATATGTTCTGAGGTCTTCATAGGTCTAGGAAAACATATCAACAAATTCCTTTAATACCTCAACATACTTGGCCCTCTGCTCTCTTGTCAAGCTGCTGGACAATTTGACAAACTTAGGATCCTTCTTTGTGCCAATATTGCACTCATCTATGTCGACATCTTCATTTGGAACTTTACCCTTTATTTCCACATCATTTCTGTTGAATAATCTTTCCAAAGGAACCAGTCCCTTTGGAATGTGATTGCTAGGTAGCTGGACAATGTGATGATCAACAATTTTGTTAAGAAAAACATGAGCATGAGAATCTATTTCAGAGTCAGGATCTTGATCAATATGCAACGTAGAAAACTCCTCAACAGTTTCCAGGAATCTTTTTATTTCGAGATAATCCTCAAATACTTTCCAATGCTTGACATTGTTAGGTATAGAGGGTCTATATTTCACTTCTACATCACACCTGAGTTTAGGTGGTAGAGGAACTCTAAAATTGCTTGCTGAAACAACCAAAGAATTGACCATGACATTATCTTCCCTTGGAATAAATGAAATGTTGAAAGCCAGGAAAAAACTGTCAATGAGGTCCCAAGCTTCATTTCTGTAACTTCTGAGCCGAGGGTGCTTGGTCTGATAAATATTTTTGATCTGTTGGACAATCAACTCAGCTTCTCAAAACACTGAAATCTCTTCAATTCCCATGTCTTTTGCGGCCCTCAAACCCAAAATAAGAGCTTCATACTTTGCCAGATTATTGGTAGCTTCAAACTCTAATTTGTAGGACAGAGATATAGTTTCCTGAGTAGGGGAAACAAGGACTACTACAACACCAACACCTTCTCTAGAAGAGGCTCCATCAAAAACCATTTTCCAAACAGAGGTAATCAGAGGAGAGTCTCCATAGAGAGTAATGGGCTTTCTGATCTCAAGAGGAGGTTTAGGGGCAACTGTGAGCTGCATTAAGCTAGATCCCAAATCAATATCAAGGGAAAATATAGGATGATTGATGGGATCTGCTTCATCACTGATAATGTAGGCTAACTGATCTTCTATGTACAGTCTCCTATGCTCTCATCCAAACACTGGAATGGTAGCATATGTGAGGTCCATTTGTAATGTTCCCCCAAGCCTTTTTATCCAATATCTCAACAATAACATGCCAAACTTGGGAGGAACATCAGCTACCATGATATCCATGACCACACTTTTCATGGGCAGCTGAAACAAGGTCACCACTAGATCTTTGATGACCCCAAGGCATTGCACTCTCCTCGAATCAAACGAATATAAATCATGATAAGCTTTAGTGATTTCTAATCCGAGTTCTTCCATGATAGTTTTGGGCATGAGATTATGGGATGCCCTGGAGTCCATTAGACAATTATGCAACACCTTATCATGTATGTTCAGTGATGTGTAGAAAGGAGGGGATGAATCACCTCTATCTTCTACCATAGGACCTAAGATGACTGCTAGCTTTTCATATTGGATATTCACTGAGTCTGTGGAACGACATGATGGCTTAGACTTCAACAGTTTAGAGAGGGACCTTTTGAAGCCTTCATGCTTGACTAGCTATGAAAGGGGTACATGGATTCAGATCTTTTGAATCTCATTCTCAAAGCTAAAGGAGGAAGGGGGCTTCAAAATTTCTCTCACCTCTGGGAGGAAATCTTTGGCTATTGGTGGGGAATTTTGAGCTTTCTTTTCTTTGTTGCTGTTTGCTGCCTCTTTAGAAGGATTTTCTACTCTGGAAGGCTTATCAGGGATGTCAAACTTCCCTTCTTTCTTCTTAGACCAAAGGTTGTACTTGCTGGGGGAATTATTTGCCTTTTCCCCCTTACTCAACTCATTTATTTGACTGTTCATGAGGGATTCCTCGTATGCAGATTGAGTTAAATGGGGAAATGGGGAGGTGTCTCCAATATAATGAATTTCAGGGTCAAGCTCTTCTTCTTCCCCTTCCTCATCAGTAACAAGGTTGCTTTGGAGAGGGGTTTGAATTTTCTGATCATTTCTATCTTTGTCCCTTTGTTCCCTTGGCATAATCTAAGGAGCATTGTTATTCGGCCTCCTGAAGTTGCCTCTGTTATCAATATTTGGGACATTCTTATAACCTTGCTTCCCTTCGAATTTCATCTTCTCCATTTCTGCAGACAGGGACTTCACCATCTTGGTCAATTCATCTACTTGCGGGTGAGATGCAGAAGAACCAGAGGTTGAGGCCTCAGATCTTCCTCTTCCTTTGTCTTTGTCATCTTTGCTCCTAAGCTTGTAAACTGCCAACACATTGGATTCTACTTCCAGGGCCGCATCTTGCATATGATTTATGGAAGTAGCTCTTCTCTCTCTGAGCAGGAGGCAAAAATCGGGGTCAAAAGCACTAGCATAAGTGATTTTGGCAAAGGCTTTTGTAGGCTTTATCTCAATAGGGATCTTATTGTACATTTTGTTGAATCTTTTGGAGAAATCGGAGACATATTCTCCCTCCTTCCTCTTCAGGGACCCAAACTATGTGATATAATCCATAAAATCTTTTTTATCCCCCCACTGCCTCAAGAAAACATCATCTAGGCCTTCAATCCAAGGAATAGATCTAGGGGTCAATCCCCTAAACCATTTCCTAACCTCACCATCAAGGCTCTGGACAAAGACTCTCATCCAGACGTCTTCATCTTCAATGCTCAGGTTGTCTGCATAACTGTAGAAAGCAATAAGGTGCTCTTCAGCAGTGATGTCTTCCTCTCCAGTGAATTTGGGCATATACTTTAGGTAATCTCCAGCAGGGAGAGCATTCATGGGTTGAGGTCAGACTAGAGGGGCATATCTTGCAGCCACTATGACATCCATTCTGTTTCTAGGGGGATTAGGACCTGCCATAGGGATATGAGGTGGAGGAGAATTAGGAGGAGAAGGTGTTCGAATAGGGGAGACTGGAACTGAGCTTCTGAGAGGAAAGGGAAACAAGATTTGGAGAAAAGGCTATAGGGATTGAAGGAAAAGAGGTTTCCCTTTCTGCAAAATCAGTAACTCTAACATGAGGAGGAGTAATAAAACCTAGAGTGGGAAAATCTTCTGAGGTCCTGGGTCTAGACCAAGGTACAACTTCAGGGGGGAGAGGAGTGACAAAGATTTTTCCCTCCAATATCAGACCAGGAGGGAAAAACTCAACAGGAACACTCCCAAAATTTAAAATTCGGGAAACTCCAACAGACGGTGTGATAGAAAAATGAGAAGAAACTATCGGAGTTTCTAAAGGAGGAGAATATAAATCATCAGAAATACTTGGTTCAACAGTAGAAGTACTTTCTCAAAGGGCCTTCCCTTTTCTGATTATTTTCTTTGGATCAACTTCAGGTGTTGCTAAAGGCAGCTATGGAGTAGACCTCGTGTGTCTGCCTCTAGAAGCCACATCTGAAACAGTGGAGTCGCTAGTGGATTCACATCAATGGAGTCACCACAGTGGAGTCGCCAGGTGCATAGATGCAATCTTTGATGCACTAAGTTCTGATGAACCTTCAGAACTAGTAAGCTTTGTCATTCAATCCCAGGGAAAATTTTCAATTTCTTCCCCGACAACGGTGCCAGAAATGTTAGCACCAGGAGTCACCTTTGGATTGCAGAAAAGGTAAGCCCGATACCCATCAGTTTGTATATGTTACAATGAATTGGTTTAATGGTGGTCTAATGGATGCAGACTCGGGATAATATCATTTTAACTCAGAAAACTGGGCAGTTGTGCACAGATAAATGAGGTCTTGATCTAACTTAGGCCAATAAGTTGTATAGTGGTGAGTAGGTAGAAGAATCATGAGAAAAGTGTGAAGGTCTGCTTTGGACATCCGGTCTTCCAACATCCCATGGAGGAAAAATCTCAGATGCAAGATCCTCTTGGGTCTGAGAACTTCAAGAAACTGAAAATGTTGTAACAACAAATATAGTCAAACCTACACTACACTACAGTCACAACACCCGACTGGATCATCCATGCCTGGGCTTTTAGAATCAGAAGTGAAAGAAATGAGAAGAGAAACTGGCTGCCATCAAACAAGAAGTCTCAAGTAAAAGTTCATAACAAGAGAACCAGAGACCTCGTCAAAATATTACAATCGGGAGCGTAGCTCTACCATCGACACTAACTAAATGGCAAAAATGCCTACATATACTCAAAACTAGCTCCGACTGCTGAAGATGCGATCATGTCACACATTTAAGGCTTTACGTTGAAAAACTTCTCTGTTAGGCTGCACATGCAGACGTTGGTCAGACTGCCCATGTAGTCTTCTGTCAGACGCGATCTCTGTCAGATGCAACTGACAGTCTGCTTCTGCAATTTGTCCCCTAGTAGCCTTCTATTTAAGGAAGGAGATGATGTGTCACCCACCTTCCTTATTTACATTAACTGTTGCATCGAGATCTGAGAGGCCTGAGTCAACTCTGCACCCGAAGGACGTGGTGGTTTTCCCTTGGTTGTATGATGCTTCGTTGCTTGTTACAAGGGGACCCAGTTGGCGGACATGGATAAAGCTGATGGGGCAGAGGCGGTTGGCGCGATCGACATGGAATCTGCAGACGAGGGATGGTTGGGTGGACAAACATGACAGAGGAAAGGTGATTGAGAACGCGAGGGCGACATAAAATGTGTGTGCTGAGGTGTGATAGGACAAAGGTGAAGTGGCACAGGACCATGATGTGGGGGTAGAAGAGAGACTGTGGTAGTAAGCGCAATGGGGACAACCCACCTAGATGGGGGTGAGATGGAGTACGATGGGAGAACACATGGCATAAGATGGTAGGCGGAAGTGAAGAGGGATATGACGCGGAGGTGAGTGGAGGATAGGTGTGCTGCAATGAAAGGAGGGGGAGCGGGAGATGTGATAGGTGGAGGAGAGAGATGGAGTGGGGGATAGATGGTAGTGGGAGGATGGAGCGGTAAGCGGGAGTGGTAAGTGGTCTACTCGGAGGAGGGGAGAGTGGTAAGCGATAAAGGTCGTGGGGGGCCTACATTCAGAAACCACCAACTCGGACCCCCCCCCTCCACTAAAGGTAGAATGTAAGGGGGGGGGGTTCAATATGGGCTCTACGCCGTAGATCTGAGTGCACATATATAAGCTGCCTAGATCCACACACTGCTTAGCATGACGTGCCTGTGCACACAAAACTTAGGATAAGTCAGTTTTTAGCCCATTTCTTTCCTCTTTTTACCAAAATGCCAATTTCTTAGGGAAAACACCCCCCTTTACAAATAAATGTGATAACACAGGGGCTTCTCCCCCAAACCCTCGTCGGGGGCCTGCTTGTCCCCAGACCCTGCAAGGGGGGTAAGCCCCCCCTACAACATCCCTCCCCCCTGCGTGGAGGGGTGTACAGTCTTCATGGGGTATAAACATGACTAAAAACAAAGACCTATGAAACATGAAGATAATTAGGATCCATAACCAACACAAAGGAGTTCTAGGAATGATTTGAGCGGATGTTTCCTCTACAACCATTGTGGCCACCTTGTAGCCAAGTGTCTGGAGAAGAGAAGAAGATGAAGGAGAAGGAGGGGCTAGTTGCAGTGACAACAACACCAGTAGAGGACTTTTGAAACAAGTTTGAAAAGGAATTCTCATTGGTCACTCTCGTGTCAAGTGTTGGGAGTATTGGATTTGTGCATGATAGTAGATGGATAATTGACAGTGGAGCCTTATGTCATATGACGAGAATATGGTGTATATTCCTCAGTATCATATAGACAGGTCTAAACCGACTAGTTGAAAGTGAACGGGGGAATGACACGAGCAATAAGTGGAGTTGGAAGGGTCAGATTCCATCTCAAGTTTGGAGAACTCCTAGTGGTTGATGGAGTTATGTTTGTTCTAGGGCTCAAGGTTAACCTGCTCTCGATGTTAGCCTTGGTAGACACATGATATGAGACATTTTTCAAGAGTGGACATGTCTTTATCTACAGAGAGGGAGTTGATCCGATTAAGCCACAATTGATTGGTGATTGGGTTGATAGGTTGTACATTGTGCGAGGACAACCTACAGTTGGAGATTCAGAGTCATCTGAGGAGCAGGAGACTCATGAGACTGCAATGGGCCCAAGGATTCAGTCTCGAAATCCAAGGAAAAAGAGGGAGTCTCTTCCGAGTATTGACAGGAGGCTAAGTTGGTGTGAGTGGATAGAAGCTCAGGGTGGGAGAGTGGATTCTCCTAGGAGCTCAGGGTTCATAGTGGTTTCTAGGAGGAGGTTTCAAACTTCGAGTTTAGTGTAGGTGTTGAGGTTGGCTCCAGGTTCATAAGGAGCTCCTACTGTGAAAAGTGTGATGGAATTGAGGACACGACCAGGTGATGGTGATGTCAGTGAGTACCTCCCTCGCTAAGAGGGAGTGTTAGCTTTTATAGCCGAGGAGGTACTCCACATGTTTTGTCTTGTATGTGAAAGTGACCTTGCATTTGCACTACTAGGCACTTGACTTTGTAATAGGCGTTTTATAAATTTGTAATAAAGTGGTTCTTAAGTTAAAGTGACTTTGTGTCAAGTGACGTTATATTATTTTATTAAAGTGACTTTTTGTCATAAAAGTGCACTTATGTCATAAAGTGGAAAAATAACTTTAGTAAATTTAAGTGATTTATTTTGGAGGGAATGAATCATGTCCCTTGATCTTGTAAAGGAAAGATTATATCTTGGTCATTGGATTTAGTGATGGGGAAGGTGATAAGTCATTTTCAGATTATAAGAGTAAGCCCAGGGTAGTGTGCTAGACAAGTCAAGAGAAATTTGAGAGAGTTGAGAATAAAAGTGTTTGCAACAGATTTGACACTGATTCCAAGAGAGTTTGGGCACAAATCCCAAGAGAAATTTCTGTGAGAAATTTGTTGGAATGAACAACTGAGAGGGAGGTCATACTATACGGATTTGTACATGCCGTACAACATAAAGGAAGGCACAATTTTCAAGGAAGCTCGTGACACAAAAATCGAGGCAAATTTAGGGGTTTTTTCTTGTTGTAGATCAGTCGTACAGATCTGATCGTACAATAGAATTTTGGCACGAGTTTCATGGTGTCATTTTCTTAGCTGGGTCGTACAGACGTACGGTCTTGTCGCACGGTTTTCAAGGCAGAAATTTGGGGTTTGTTTGTGGGTGTCTACAAGTGAGTTTACTTGTGTTTCTCTTGCTTCCAAATGAATTACTACTGTTTCTTTTGTCTTCTTGAAGCTGAATAATAAATTTATCTTGGTGTGTTTCCCCATTCTGGGGTTTTCCCTGGCTGGTTGCCAAAAATTTGAGTGTGCACACGTGTTTTGTGACTGTTGTTCATTGCTATTTTTCCTTGCTAGTTGCTTAGTAATGTGTGTTTCTGCTTATGAAATATAGTTGAATGTGGGTTAATACATTTTCGATTTCATTTAAGACAAAAATCATTGTTTATTAAGTGTTTGACAAAAGTCGTAAGTGAGTTAGAGTGATTTTGTTGTTGATTTTCTACATATCCATAGTAGTATGTAATGCTTAAAAAGTAAGTTTGAGAATTGTATAAATGTATTTAAATATGTATTATTATTATTTATATTTAATTAAAATATTAAAAAAGTATTGGTTTATTAGAGTTAAATGATTAAGAGTTGAATATATTTTAGTATAATTATAAAGGGAACATAGATTTGGAATTTGAAATGTTTTTTAAAAGATATACAGAGAACAATAACAAAGATACAGTGGAACTCAACTTCTATTCAATAAAGAAATCTACCGAAATTGTAAAATGCAGAATGAAAACAAGCTTGCTCGAATGGTGGTAGCTAATCTATGATAAGAGATGTGGCGGCTACGCGTATTCTTATGAGCACATTACAATGAGGCCTCCAGACCTTTTCAGCATCAAGAAGTAAACAAAAAAACCTAGACATCCAAACACCTAACCCTAGGAGATGAAGCGCCAAAAGTCACGTGGGCCCCGATGGGGTAAGTTGGTACATCAACTTCCCGGGGTCGTAACTTTTGCATACGATCTTCGTTTTAGGTGCACGATAACTCGTTGGAAAGGTCTATCTGAGGAATACACATTATGATATCACACTCTAAATTCAATTATAATGTTATTGTGGTAGGCCAAAAAAATGTTGTTTAGGGTCTCAAAACGACCTCGGAAGTTTAGAACCCAAAAAGCTAGAAAAGAACTGCCAAGATGAAAGTTGTATGTGATCCAGTTGGAAGAGGTGGATGGCCATCGATATCCACTTGGATCAAAATAAATCTACATGGAACAACCTCCTCACCATGTCTAGAATGACTCCAACCTTGTTTTTTGCCTTAATAAATCTCTTTATTGTCTTAAGCAAGCTCCTTGAGCTTTGTATGCCAAAATGGATTGCTTTATTCTTGATACTGGCTTTCCTAGATGTCATTCTGACCCTAATGTCTATACCAAGAAAGTAGGAATCCATATCATAATCCTTTTTCTTTATGTTGATGACCTTATCCTCACTGGTAGTGACCCAAAACTTTTAAACCATGTGAAAACCAACCTTAAGAAGAAATTTGAAATGACCGACTTGGGTTATTTGCACTATTTCCTTGGCCTCCAAGTTTTGAAAACTAAGGAAGGAATTTTTATTTCCCAATATAAGTACGTTGGTGACCTTCTTTGTCACTTTCACATGAAAGATTCTAAACCAACCCCTTCTTCCTTCCAGTATGGAGTCAAACTTGCTACCACCTCTACTTCTCCCGAAGTTGATGCCACTTTGTACCATCAGTTAGTTGGTAGCCTCTTATATTTGACTGATAACTATCTTGATATTTTCTTTTGATGTGTGTATTGTTTCTCGATATATGCAAACACCCCATGAAAGTTATTGGAAAGCAGCTAAAAGGATACTTCGATTTGTCTGGGGTACAATTTAGTTTGAGATATATTATAGCTCAGGGGGGACTCCTTTATTGGTTGGTTTCACTTATTTAGATTGGGATGGTGAAATTGATGATCGAAAGTCTACTGGAGGTTGTGTTTTCAACCTAGGTTTAAGACCTCTCACTTGGGCCTGTAAGAAACAATAGGTTATTTCTCTTTCTTCAATAGAAGCAAAGTACCGAGCTACAATTAATGCAAGTCAAGAATCCTTGTGGCTTTGATAGATCCTTTCAGAGTTTGATAGATGATTTTTCTTTATATATCCAACACCAGACTTTCAAGTAATGATTGTAGATGGAGGTACCATAAATTTTTCAAGGAAGTGTCAATATTAAGCTCACTATGGGGGAGTATTTATTGGATAGTCCAATGATTGTAATCCAAATGGGTGGTGTTGATGTTGTATTAGGGGTCCAATGGTTATAATCGTTGGGAAAAATGGATCTTAATTTTGAGGAACTTTTCATGAGAGTTTCCTCAGAAGGTAAAGAAATTGAGCTCAGAGGTATACAAGTGAAACCCTCTAAAGTGATAAGCTCTAACAACATGACAAAATTTCTAAAAAAGGGACACTCTTGCATAATTGCATAATTGTGCTCAATAAATGTTCTAACATCTAGATCCTCTACTCCCATGGATCTCCAAAAAGTTATCTTCGACCTGCTCGAGATCATGACCATGCTATCCATTTTCAATTAGGAATTTTACCACCTAAAATCATATCTTACAAGTACCTATATGCACAAATGAGTGAGATTGAGCATATGGTTCAAGAAATGTTAGAGGCTGACATCATTCAACCTAGCTTAAGTGCTTTCTCTTCACCAATGGTGATGATTTACAAAAATGAAGTTTCATGGCATATGCGTCTAGATTATAGAGAGCTCAACAAAATGACCATTAAAGATAAGTTTCTTATTCCTATCATTGATGAATTATTAGATGAATTACATGGAACACTTTTCTTTACCAAGTTGGATCTTTGTGTTGGATATCATCAAAATAGAACGAGGCAAGAAGACATTCCCAAAATAGCCTTTAGAATACATGAAGTTCATTATGAGTTTTTGGTGATGTCGTTTGGCCTTACTAATGCACCTTCCACATTTCAAAGCTCGATGAATTCTATTTTCAAACCCTTCCTCATAAAACTTGTTAGTATTTTTTAATGATAAAATAATCTACAACAATTCTTGGGAAGGGCATGTACATCATGTTGACATGGTCTTAAAACTATTGGAAGAGAAACACTACATGCAGAGCCTTCCAAGTGTGCCTTTGGGGTTCAAGAATACAAATATTTGGGTCATATTATATCTCACGAAGGATTCAAAGTGGACCCTAGAAAAATTAAAGCTATGATGGAATGGCCAATTTCCAAAACCTTGAAGAATCTTAGAGGAATCTTAGGATTGATGGGATATTACTAAAATTTTGTCGAGGATTATGGTCAAATAGAAACACCTATAACAATGTTATTAAAAAAGGAGGTATTTTTTTGGACTCAAGAAGCAACCAAAGATTTTAAAAAACTTAAGAAGGCTATGTGTGCAACTCTTGTCCTGGACACCATTGACTTCACAAAAACCTTTATTGAGGAGTGTGATGCCTTAGGGCATGGCCTTGGTGTCGTTTTAATGCAAGAAGGAATGCTCCTTGCCTTTAGAAGTCGTCAACTTAAAAGAAATAACTTAATCAAACATGTTTATGAAAAGTAAATGTTGGGCATACTACATGTAGTTAAGAAATGATACCCTTACCTAATAGGAAGACACTTCAAGGTAAACATATATCATGATAGTTTGAAGTAATTCTTGGACCAATGATTATCTTCATAAGGGAAATAAAAATAGGTTAGAAAGATGCTAGGTTATGATTTTGAAATTATCCACAAAAAAGAAAACAAAATGTGGTGGCAAATGCACTTTCAAGGAAAGAAGAAGACACAGAGGGATTACTTTGTGATATTTCCATTCCACAATCTAATTGGGTGGAAGAAAAAAGGATAGAATGGAAGAAACATCAAAAGGTATGCAATATAATTCAAAAACTACAAAAGGACCTAAGTGCATTAATTTTTTTTGCGTGGAAGAATGATTCATCGTTGCATCAAGATTGCCTATATTTATGTAAGAATTCCCAACTCAAACAAAAGGCCCTTTTGAAATTGCACACTTATCCATAGGAGGACATTCCGAGTTCCTAAAAACTTACCATAGGATCAAGAAGGATTTTTTGGGAAGTTCTTAAAACTAATGTTCAAAATTTTATGGCTGAATGTTTGGTTTGCCAACATAATAAGGGAGAGACAATCACTAACTCCTTATATGCTTCAACTATTATGATCTGTAAATGAGGTACTTATAACCCACTTGCTTCAACAACACAAATCCTTTAACAAAATTACTTCTTGTCTCTGTCTCAAACAAAGAGATATGTCTTCTTATGGCTATAAAGTCTGCAATATACCAACCAATGACCACTGTTTTCTAGTGTAACTAATGCTATGTGAGTTCTCTATTTCAATGTAGCCTCTACTCTTCTTATGGCTACAAGGTATTCTCTTGGGTGAAACCTGTATGCAACAACCAATTATAAACCCATTTGTGCTATATCCCTTAGTAGGCACACGAAGTTAGAATGCTTGTTGGCTTCAAAGCTTGCTTCTATAGTTCCAAGACAATTACTAAGTTGTTCTATCTCTAAGTTTAAATGACTACAACCAACCTTTGTTTGAATGCTACCATTGTCCAACCACAACACCTTCCAACTCTTTATATAGCTTGCTCTTTTTGTTGAAAAGTCAACAAGAAATGTGTGTCTAATTTATTTTTCCCTTAAATAAATTGGACAATAAATATTAATCTATTATCTCATAATTACTTGAAATAATTAACTGAAATGGCAAGTCAGTTAACTATAGGAAATTCAAGTTCAAAGGTTGACTGGTGGGACATGGAAGTCGAATTAGTTATAACTAAGTGACTTGAAGTTGTAACAGAGTTATAAGTGTAGTTATGTGAGTTGTGAAGTAGTTTAACTCAGTTAAGTGAGTTAAGCTCAGTTGTACTAGTTGTAACTGAACTTACACTAGTGAGAGTTCAGTGAATTAATTATTAATTAATTCACAATCAATGATCTCACATGCAACTGAAGATTTACCATTGTTAACTACATGCATGTCAGATCAAGTGGAGACCTAGTTGAGATAACAGGTGAAAGGGACAGTTTGGCTATCAGTTGTGATATGAGTGAAGTGCACTCATGCAATCACACACATAGTGGATGTTCCCATGAGAAATGTGCAACCTAGGCAAGAGGAATTCAAATCATTTGCAGGTTTTCCATTAGTAGAGATTGCGTAGAGGAGGCAGGCTGTCTGGAGGTAGAGAATTGGCACATGAATGTGCAAATTTTTGCATGACAGTATGAGACGATTGTATTGTACTGAGAGCTCTTGGATTAGAGTTTGGTATGAGAATGTTTCATGATCCATGATATACATAATATATGAGAGTGGGTTTTTTAGCTTTATGCTTTCCCGGTAAAAACATTTGTGTTATGTGTGATTGATCTTTCTTCTCGATATTGCAATTGACGACCGTGTTTTAAATTCTGCAAGAATATTAGTAGAAGCTATTATGTATTTAATAGTGGCATATAATTGTTAGATCAGGAGAATCTAGGCAATACATAATTTGTATTGAAATTTCTACATGGTATCAGAGCGCAGAGGATTGCAGAAGCTGAGTTTGTGATTGGATAGAATTCAAATTTGCATAAAGACTTTTTTGGTGCTACAACTGATTCAAGATCGAAATGGCTTTCAATGACTTGAGGTTAGAGTATGTACTTGAGGGAAAATCAAACTACATTGCTTGGAAGGACAGGATGGAGGCAGTACTCGAAGACAATGGCTTGAAGGAATTCATTGACAAAGATGTTCCTAAGCCAAATGTTGCAGACGCTGCAAATATTGATGCATGTCAAAAGAAAGTGGCAAAGGTGAGGAGGATCCTGTTGGAGGGAGTACGAGACCACATTGTTTCAAACCTCCATGGGAAAGCCACACCATACGTAATGTGGAATACCTTGACGGATCTATTCCAAAATAGCAGCGACCATAGGAAATTGGCGCTCAAAGATAAACTCAGGAAGATCAAGATGGAGAAGGGCGACTCCATTCCAAAATATCTCACGAAGTTTGTCCAATGTCAGGATGAGTTGGGGAGTGTGGGAATAACAGTCACTGATGATGATTTGGTGATCTTGGCTCTCCTAGGACTTCCCAAAAATTGGCACAGTTATCAAGACTCTGTCAATGGAAGGGAAAAATTGCCATATTGGGAATGACTATGGTCGGATTTGGTGCAGGAGGAGTTCAGGCGGAACACCAGAGATGGCTATTCATCAAAGCATGATGATGAAGAGGATTTTTCTTTGGATGCCAATGCAAGGAAAGGGAAGGGGAATAAATTCCATTCAAAATCCGAGTCTAAAGGCAAGAAGCTGGATTTGTCCAAAGTGAAGTGTTTTTACTGTCACAAACATGGGCATCTCACTACTAACTATCCGCAGAAGAAGAAGAACAAGAAGGTTGCTGGAGCTGCATTTGGCGAGGCCCTTGCCTGACAATTTGAACTTGACTTCTCCTTGATCGTGTGCATGGATTCAAGTGCATTGGGATTGGTGTGGTATTTGGATAGTGGCGCTTCCTTCCACATGATGGGAGATGAGGAGTTTTTCAGTGACTTGGAGGAGAGAGATCTCAAAATGCATATAGATATGGGTGACGATGGATGTTACAGTGCGACTGGCATTGGTACCATTACTTTTCAGAGGGAGTAAGGTAAACCATTTCAATTGAAAAATGTTATGCATGTTCCAGGTCTAAAGAAAAACCCCGTCTCAGTCACAATGTTGGAGGACAGAGGCTATGACGTTGTTTTCAACAGTGGGAAATCTTTTCTGCGACATAAAACAACGGGTCAAGTCAAGGGGATAGGGGTTCGAGTTAAAAATATCTACATGTTGGAGGTAGATGGTTGCGCTGCCATGATGGGCAAGGCAAAAAAAGTGGTGAGCCGGGATGAGGGTGAATTATGGCACAGGCGATTGGGCCATCTTCATCATGGAGCCTTGAAGATCACACAACAAATATCTACTAGACTTCCAATGGGAACACTTTCTCAGTTAGATCAGTGCAAGGGTTGCACCATGGGGAATTATGTAAAGTCCACCTTTCATAAAAAGGAGAACTGTGCTTCGGTGATCCCGGAGAGAATTCACACAGACGTGTGTGGACCATTCTCGGTTGCTTCAACAACAAAACATAAGTACTATGTTATTTTTGTTGATGACTTTTCTTGTAAATGCTGGATCTTTGTCATGCAGAAGAAGGATCAAACATTCTCAAAGTTCTATGAGTTTAAAGCATTGGTGGAGAAAGAGTCGGGGAAGCAAGTGAAAGCTCTAAGGAGCGATAATGGTGGAGAATACATCTCTAATGAATTCAAAGACTTCTTCAGCAAAGAAGGAATTCAAAGAGAACTCATAGCGTTGTTGGGCCCCAACAACTCCCCCTAAATTTTTACAAAATTTAAAGGGTCCCCATTAGAATCTTGATAATTATAATGAGCTACATAATCAACCTTTTCAAATAGTTCCATACCTTGGCTTACTTTGAGACAAACTTAAGACATTCACTATAGTATGAGACATTCATTACAAGAGTATATGTCAAAATTTAGAAACGAGCATACAAATCTCAATTTAAACAAAAACGTTAATTTTTATCAACTGTTTCCTTTCGTTTAAATTATGATTATGTGTTCTTTCTTTTGCTCATTAGCAAGTTTGACTATTTTGAATAATGTGTTCAATACTTCATCAAATAATATCTTGGTTGGTTTCTCATTTTCATAAAATCATTTGGTGATATTAATTAATTAAATTCTTTTTTCATTTTTCATGTCATTTCAAAATAATAATAATAATAATAATAATAATAAAAAGAATTATCTATCATTTGTTTGATTTTGTAAAAAACCAAAATTAATATTTTTCTCTTCTCCATTAACTTGAAGCTTCTAGAATTTTAAGATCATATTTGAAAGGAAATTATAAACAACATTTGTTTAGAACTTATAGTAAGGTTAAATTCATTTTTGATTTTATTGTTTTAGATTTTGTTTTATTCACAATTTTTAGGTTATTAATTTAGGTTTCTTTTTGTTTCACAGGTTTCTATTATCAGTTATTTGGTACGGATATGGTCATGGCTTGATTTTATTATTTAAATACGTTCAAGATGATTGATCCAAAAATAATATTGGATTGTTGCAAATAATTTTATGAGCAACAACAGATAAAATTTGGAAAGGCATTAAGATCAGATAGACAATTTTGCAGGACTGATTGCAGCCAAGCCATGAGGAATTTGAAGAAACGGTTGAAAACCAATCTCTCAAATGGATCCATTTAGCTTCCGCGTAAAACATTTCCCAAAAAAATGCACGATATGAGAGATATTTGTGTCTCTTTACGAGGAAAATTTCATGTGGCGGAAATTATTAGTGACGCCCAGACTATTCATTCATTGCATAAATATATGAGAAAGTTCAGAGCCATGGAATCCAAGGAAATTGAGAGGAGGATTTTTATCCTTTCTCTTTTGTATATTATTTATTTTTTAAACTTTTCTTCTTTTCAAATGTTGTAATAGATGGTTGGAATCTTTAGGAGAATGGACGAGTATTTTCAAAGAAGAATATGGAATTCCAAGTTGCTTAATGGCTTTTGTCCTGTGAGTAAAATGGTTTTATTTTCATTATAATATCTTCATATTCTTTGAATAATTGATTATGCATTGATTTAAATTATCTTTAGTTTTTTTTATCAATACATGGTTAATTGCTATAATTTATATATTAATTTTTTTTTTAATCTTTAAGAATCTATTATCCCAATTTTTTTTTCCAGGACTACAATATGGGCATGTGATTTTGAGAAAGAATATGGGAAAACAATTCATCTTTGGATTTATACCTGCGTGATGCTTATTCCATTTCATTCTTTCATTACCGTTGTATTATGAGAATGTTATTATGGTTGATTTTAGATTTAGCTTGTCATCATATGGTGTTTTCATACTATTAAATGTTATATGTTGTTCATAATTTCTTATTCCATTTTTTTTTATGTGTGATTGATCTATCATTTGATTATTTTTGAATTTATTCTTAATGTTAAATGTTGGATAATATCAATATTCAGATCTGAGTTTTCTCTCATTCTTAAATATTGATCATCCTAAGATCACAAGATTTTTAATTAGATGTCTTTATGTTGTTATTAATTTACTCCAATATCAAATACTTCTTTGAATGTATTCTGGAAGTGCTAGTATTGTTTTGTTATAAGTTTCCCTTAACAACAGTACAGGCAGGATCTCATACAACACAGGAAGATAAACTTAGTTGGCTGATTAGTTAGAGGTTAGTAGATGCATTCTTTTCTTTTATTTAGAGTTGTTTATGAATGAAACGATGATTACATTAATTAGCTTTGACTGTTTTTGCGTTACTGTTTCAATCATATTCATTTAGTATTTATTTCTTTAATATCTTTAAAAAAAACCAAAAAGAAGTGTTGTTCATATTTGATTCAGAAACTTTATCAAACAATCATTTTCGCAATATTTCATGCAAACCTTGTAACCTGAATATAGATTGTTTATATTCACATTTTTTTTTAATAAACATTAGTCAGTAATATATCATTTCTTAGAATCATAGATTTTAGATTAGTTTCATTTCTTTTATTATTTTTAGGACTTTAGTTGGCTAACAGAGCCATTAAACTCATCAGAATAGGTTACACCAAACGTCTTGGGTTATTTAGACAACCTCGGACCGGATCTATTCTTCTAGTTGACAACATGTCAAATTTTCCCATCAATAAGCGCTTCATAACCCACAACAAAATGGGGTCGCGAAGAGGAAGAACATAACGATCGTGGGTGCAGCACGAGCGATGTTGCATGATCAGGGCCTACCAATGCCTTTGTGGGCGGAAGCATGCAACACTGCAGTTTATGTGCAAAACCGTTGTCCTCATAGAGTACTTGGCATGAGTACACCTGAAGAAGATTTCATTGGTAAGAAACCTGATGTTTCTCATTTTAAGATTTTTGGCTCATTTGTTTATGTGCATGTGACCAAGAACATCAAGAAGAAGCTGGAGCCGACTGTTGAAGTTGGGATATTTGTGGGGTACACAGAAACACCCCATAATTAACATGTGTATTTGCCTAACAGTAAGATGACTATTGTGCGATGGGATATAAAATTCGATGAAGGTAAAGCCATGCGGTTGTCGCTTGAGAGGGAGCTAGACTTGCATACAGAGGAAGAACTGCTGGTTCCCAAAGATGAGTCTCAAGAGGTGGATCAACCACATGAGGAGTTTATGGAGTGGAGGAAGCCACTCATGCAGAGCCATCCATCAGAAATGGCAGAAAGCACCACATAAGCTGATAGATTGAGACTAGATGCTGCACAGAATGTAGGAGCCCCTACTTCACAGCGCAGACAAAGACAATTTCCTGATCGATTTACTGGATACATGGCTCTCATGAGAAAATGTATTGTGACTGAACCATCTTCCTTTCAGGAAGTAGTGTAGGATCCCACTTGGGTTGATGCAATGGTGGAGGAGTATTACTCCATTGTAAAAAACAGTGCATGGGAAATTGTCCCAAGACCGGTCGACAAATCAATGGTAGGTTCGAGATTGATCTACAAGGTAAAGAAAGATGCTGATGGGAGTGTTGAGAAATATAAGGCCAGATTTGTGGCTCGGGCTTCTCACAGATCGATGGGATATATTATGAAGAAACCTTTGCACCTGTCGCACGATATTCTTCCATAAGATCCATCTTTGCACTCTCAACGCAGATGGGCTAGCACATTCATCAGATGGATGTAAAAACTACGTTTCTCAATGGGATCATTAAGGAAGAAGTGTACATAGAGTAGCCTGAAGGATTTGAGATCTTCAACAACGAGTCGCATGTGTGCTGACTCAAAAGAGCATTGTATGGGTTGAAGTAAGCACCTCGTGCTTGGTACACTCAGATAGACAGCTATTTCATCGGACTGGGCTTCACCAAAAGTGAAGTGGATGCAAACCTATACCAAATTGTGGTGGACGATAAGATTTTAATCATTGTTCTTTATGTTGATGATTTAACACTGACTGGTGATGAGAATGTGATACACTCATGCAACAAGGAACTTGCAAAGGAGTTCGAGATGAAAGATATGGGCCTCCTTCATTATTTCCTTGGATTGGAAATATGGCAACGAGATGGTGAACTTTTTGTGTCTCAAGGAAAGTATTCAAGGGAAATACTAGGTAAGTTTCACATGGAGGGTTGCAAACCCATGGATACTCCTCTTCCAGGAAACTAGAGGAAAGAGGATGCTACTTCTGGAGAGGTAGTGGATGCTACTGTCTATCGACAATTAGTGGGTTCGCTAATGTATCTAGTGAACATGAGACTGTTGATATTGAGAGGGGGGTGAATCAGTATCAAGTACAATTTAAAAACCTTTTCCAACTTATACTTAAACCATTCAATTATATCCAATGAGCAATGAACAATAGTATAAGAGTTACACCAATACACCACAATACACCATGC
>ML786037.1:632380-659546 GCA_009831015.1 Picea engelmannii | reverse complement strand
ATGGCCTAAAGCCGACATAAATAAAATAACATTACTAATCTAAATCACAACTAATGGCCTAAAGCCGACATAAATAAAATAACATTACTAATCTAATATGCCCCAATTAAGTGGTAATGAGCCAATATTAGGGCTTAACATAAGGGGACCACTTTGGAGTTCATCCATATTTACTTCTTATAAACCATGAAAAAACAATAATGAGTCATATTCACATCAAACACTATTGGGTCCATTACCCAAACTTTTGTGCTACGTGTCTTTCTTCAAGGGTTGACATCAATGACAACCAACCTTAATCAACACTCACCTCCTTTGTCTGATCTCAAACAATTGATTTTTAAATTAATTTCGTTTTCAACCAAGGCTTTGAATTCTTTGAACTTCTCAAAAGATTTATATTTTTCTTTTAGGAATGTAACCCATGTCATTCTAGAATAATCACCAATGAGAAACATGAAGTGATTTTCACCTTGTAGACCTCGTGTTCTTGTAGGCCCACAAAGATCTGTATGAACGAGTTCCAATGGCTTTGTTGTTGAGTACTCCTTTGATTTAAAGCTTGTTCTCATCTATTTTCCATGTTGACATTGCTTGCAGAGAGTGTTTGAAGGTTTAACAATCTTTGGCATGTCTCTCACTGCTTGTTTAGTGTCATTTTTTACCAGATTATTGAAGTTCATATGACCCATTCTTCTATTCCATAACCAAATTTCATTTGTTTTTCTCATATAACACTTTTCTGCCTGGATATCATTGAGGATAAATACATTATTTGATGTTCTATAGGCACTTTCCACTAATATTCCCGAGCCTTCCTTGCTTGTTTCACAACCTTAAGAATTAAATGTGATATTGTGTCCTTGGTCACACATTTGACTAACACTGAGAAGATTGTGTTTCAGACCATCATTGTACTAGACATTTTATATTTTAGTCTTTCCATTATTGAGATTTAGAGTACCTTTTCCAACTATCCTTGTGGTATCATCACTTCCAAATGTCACATTGCCTCTATTAACTTCTTTCAAAGTGAGAAACTTTCTTTTATAACTTGTCATGTGGCTTGAACGTCCACTGTCAATGTACCATTGGTTTCCTTTGTTTTGAGCATGAAGGACAGTTTTCACAATCATAGATTCCTCCTCCTTCTGCATCTCTTGTTCCTACTTCCTTTTCCAAACTCTTATGAGTTCTTTATTTTTTTTGACAAGGGTATCCAAATCCTTGTTTTGTCTATGAGTTTCCACAAGGTCACTTCTACAAAAACATGCTTTGTTCCCATAGGTTTTGCATTTATAGCATACAACATTGTAATCAAATAAAGGGGCAAATGAATTATAGTTTTTGTTTGAGAATCCATAAGCATTCATGTCTTTGTTCCATACATGATTATTTCTTGTATGTGTTCTACAATCTATTGCTATATGACCAAAATGATTACAACAAAAGCAATATCCAAAGAAAGAATATTGGTACCAGTTCATGTGAGGCCACCTTGGTGGGAAAGAATTTTTGAATTTGTCCTTATTGTACTTAGGAGAAATTCCAACTTTCCACAGAACATTATTTTCTTTCTTCTTCTTGTCTTCATCACTGATGGAACTTTTGAGTACATCAACATAGCTTTTAGATTTTTCTTCATTTGCTTCCTTTGATGGCCCTACAACTTCTGGATCCTCTTTGGTGGTTATCTCACTCTTATCATAATCAAGACCCATCTTAATAAATGGTGACCTTTGACAATTGATTACATGATTTAAGGTTTTGGCATTCTTTTCAAACTTCAAGCTTTTGTTCAACTGAGAAGTTGAATTTTCCAAATCCTTTCTTAAGGAAACAAGTTCAACTTATAAATTCTCACAATTTTCTTCCTTTTCCTTCAGTTGTATTCTCACCACTTCTTCTATCCTTCTTGCCTCTTCTAATTGAACTTTTAGGCTTATGATAATATTTTTTGATTCTTCAAGTCTTTGTGACATTTTGTCTTTTGAATCACGATCCTCTTCTTCATATTTATGCAACTGCTCCTTTTGTTTCAAATTCTTTTTCCTTAGATTCTTTATTTCTCTTAAGACACACATGAGTTCTTCTTCAAGATCCACTTCTCATTCCATTTCAACATTTTCCTCTTCTTCTAAATCCATCATTTCTTTGTTTCATCAATCTTTGTTTCAATTTCCATAAAGAGAGTTTCTTCTCTATCACCATCGAATCTGTTATCATTGCTTTCTTCAGATGAGTCATTGACCCCTTTTGAGTAGAGGCTTTTCTTCTGCTTATAAGAGTTCTTCTTCTTTTCATGCTTTTCCTATTTGTCGCTATTTTTGTGTTGATGATGTTTGCTCTTTACGTTATAGTTTTCTTCATTATCACTCTTTTCATTTTTGACATATGGACACTTAGCAACAAAATGTCTTACTTGTCCATAGTTAAAACATTTAAAGGGAAACTTACCTTTTTATTTGCTAGATCCCTTTTTGAGTTTCTCACAAAATTTTCTTCCTCTGCGTCCGATTCACAATTGGAACAATCACTTGATTTGTTCTCTTTGTTCTTCATCTTCTTTGAGGCTTTGAAAGTTTCTTCCCTTTTTTGGTTTTTCCTTTTCAGTCCTCATTTCATATGAACTAAGGATCCCATGCAATTCATCCATTGTTAATTTATCAAGATCCTTTGTTTCATCAATGACGAAAACCTTCGCATGAAATATTAAGACGAGTGACCTCAACACCTTTTGCACAATCATTGATTTTGCAACTATTTCTCCAAGTCCTCTGATGGTGTTAACAATTTCATCCACAGAGAGGAGATAAGATGCAACATTTTATTTGTCTTTCATCTTCAGACTCTTGATTTGTCTTCTATGAGTTTGAAGCTTATCCTTCTTGAACTTGTCATCGCCTTGATGGATGTTTTGAAGTTTGTCCCAAATTTATTTTGCTGATTTGCAATGCATTACTTTAACAATCTCTGATTCTGACAGTTCACACAAGATGGCGTTCATGGATTTTGCATCATTTTCACTAGCCTTTTTCCTGACCATATCTATTGGTGGAGTTGTCAGGGCTATATAACCAGTCATGACTGATTACCAAATATTAAAACCAAGGTCCATTAGATATGTTCGCATCCTTATACTCTAGAAGGAGTAGCTTGTTCCGTCAAACAACAGAGCCCTGTTTGTAGAGAAACCTTCATGACCGACCATGTGTGCTCCCAAGATCTACCTTCGAGTGGTTAGACTGTTTCCAAAGGAACCTTCTCTGATACCAATTGTTCAACACACACTTATACTAAGAGGGGGGGTGAATCAATATAAGGCTATCTTTTTATTTTTAACATTCATAAACCATAATGAAGCAATCACATAAATGTAACAACTAGAAGAAACAATATTTAACGTGGAAACCCTTTTAGGAGAAAAGCACAATTTTTATTTTATTTTATAAATTTGTAGGCACCAACCTATGGTTATAAATGTTTGTAGGCACCAACCTACTAGAGACACCAATCCCCACTGATATTTGTAGGCACCAACCTACTAGAGACACTGATCCTCTTTGTTGTTTGTAGGCACTGACCTAATGGAGACACCAATCCCCACACCTGTTTGTTTTGTAGGAATGAACCTACTTACAAGTTTATAGGTTCTTCATATGCATTTCCTTCACTGGGCTGCTTGATGCTTCTGTCTTTACCAAATCTTCTCTACGCTTGTTACTTCTACTTTCATCAGATTTTCTCTAGGCTCGCTACTTCTGCTTTAGCTCTGCCTTTACCAGATCTTCTTGCTTCTTCTTCTACTTCTGTCTTAGTGCCTTTGCAATTTTTACTTGCTATAATTCCATATCTATTTTCTATAACACTAGATCCGATCTTCGCTAATATTTAATCGCCGCTCCTTGAATGATATGCAATTGTCACTCCTCAAATAATATGCATAATAATATTACATTTTCACCCACACACTTTATTTCTCACAATCCTCTTCTCCTTTTATTCTTTACCATTAGTTCTATATGACAAGTCATGTTCATTTGAAAAGACATGAATTTTATTAAATAAATAATTAATTCCCCCGCCTTTTAAAAAAAAATTATTTTTCAACATACCATGGGTAAAATACCACCATAGGTTTTAAAACCCTGTGCAAATACCATGTGCACTTTTACTCCACATTCACTTTTACCTTTTTTACTCCACTTTTATGTAACTTCATTTCTAATCCATTTTAATGTTTTACTCCACTTTTAAGTAACTTCATTTCTAATCCACTTTCACGTAACTTCATTTATAATCTACTTCCACCTTTGTATTTATTAAAGTCACATTTCCTTTGAATATTTATATATGAATACTTACTTACCTTTGACATCAATGATAATAAGTTATTCGACAATCTCCCCCTTTGTCATTGATGAAAACCTTGTACTAAAAAACACTTAATCCTCCAGAAATAGAAAGAATACTCCCTTGTTTGCAACTCCCCCCCTATTTGTAATTCTCATCCCCATGTCTACAACTCTCCCATGTATGTAAATCTCCCCCTTTGACATCAATGGAAAATGTATGCTCCTCCTGAGTTGTGCTTCTTTATTGATGAGATGAGAGGGATATCACTCTCAGCTTCTGTATGAGATATTCAAATGTTTCTTTGGGAAGGGGTTTGGTAAAAATATCTGTAACTTGTTCCTTGGTAGCAATATATTCTAGCTTGACACTTAGTTTGACTACCTGTTCTCTTAGGAAGTGGTGCTTGATGGGAATATGCTTCATCTTTGAGTGCATAACAAGCCTCTTTGAAATGTTTATTGCACTTGTGTTGTCACAAATAATTGAGATTGGCTAATCATATTCTACCTTGATATCCTACAGTGTTTGCTTCATCCAGAGAACTTGTGTGCAACATGTTGCTGCTGAAATATACTTGGCTTCTGCTATGGATAGAGAGACTAAAGACTATTTCTTAATCAACCAAGACACTAGACTATTGCCCATAAATAATGCTCCTCCACTTGTACTTTTTCTATCATCAACACCGTGTAAGGTACCATATCTATTGTAATAGCCGAAAACAAAAATATTGTAGAGAAAAATAGTGGAACAACACAATAGATGAAACCAAAATACTATAATAATACCTTTATTGATAGGAAACAATGTTCACTTGCCTGTTCGAGGGGGAAACCTCCAACAAAGCAATGCTCTATTACAATAATTCTCAATACAAAAACTTCTCATTCCCTCAACTCCTATTTATACTAAATCTATCTACCAGAAGAACAATCTAGAGGAAGATCTTTTAGAAGTGGAAGCTTCTATTAGGTCTTCTTACATTTGACTTATTCTTCCTTATTACTAGGAATTATTAATATTGGCCTTTATTAAATGGAAAATATATTATTCTACCTACGTGAGGGGTTAGGGAGGTTAGGTCCCTAACATTCCCTCCCCCTTAAAAACAACCTTGTTCTCAAGGCTTGAGATGAGAAAATTTCTGCAAAATGGTAACTGGTTCCCAGTTGGCATTTGCTGGAGTTGTATCTTTCTAATGTACTAATACTTCCTTGATGGTGCGCTGATAGAGATGACACTTATGTTGGTCCAAGAGTGCTTGTGGATGAAACCGGATGGAGCCTTCTTCATCCAACTCGGGAATGCTGGTTTGAGTTTGGAACTTAGTTCCAATCACCTTCTTTAAGCATGAGACATGAAAAATAGGATGGATCTTAGAATGACTAGGAAAAGATAACTGATAAGCCACATGTCCCACATGCTCGAGAACTGTATAAGGACCATAAAATTTGGGCACCAGTTTCTAACAGTGGTCGGCCTTGAGTGAAGTTTTCTTATAAGGTTACAATTGAAGAAACACCTAGTCTGCTTTAGCAAATTGACATTCAAAGCGACCTTGATCTACTTGTTGCTTCATGTGATTCTGAGCCATAACCAAATTCAATTTGAGGGTAAAAAGAATAGCCTCTCGAGTTGTAAGATTTTTGTCAACCACCTAGACCTTTGAGACACCGGGCATGCATGAGAGAACTGAAGGTGGATTTTGTCCATATACTGCTTCAAAAGGAGCCATGCGAGTAGTTGTATGGTAAGAGGTGTTGTACCACCATTCAACTAGTGGTAACCATTGAGCCCACTGATTTTTCCTTTCAGATGAAAAACACGTCAAATATGTTTCCAAACACTTGTTGACAACTTAAGTTTAACCATCAGTCTAGGGATGATAGGCGGTGATGAGATACAATTGGGTGCCCTGTAGCCTGAATAGTTCTTGCCAAAAATTGTTTGTGAAAGTGGGATCTCGATAAGAAATAATAGAATGAGGCATGCCATGAAGCTTGAAGACATGATCCATGAAACGTTAAGCCACAATGGAGGTGGTAAATGGGTGTTGAAGAGCACAAAAATGAGCATACTTGGAAAGACAATCAACTACCACCATGATGATTGACTTATTGCCCAATTTAGGTAAGCCAACAATGAAATCCATAGAGATATCCCTCCAAATAGCCGATGGAATCAGAAACGATTGTAGTGTGCTAGGGGATTTGACTGTTTCTCCCTTGTTGCATTGAAAAATGCCACATTCTGCCACAAAAGTGTGAACATCTTGTTTCATACCATCCTAGAAAAAAGAATGTTTGACCCAGTCATAGGTTTTAGTAAACCCTGAGTGCCCAGTTGTGGGTGTAGCATGAAGCTCAGAAAGCACCGTGGATTTAAGTTGTGACTATTTACTTAAATACATATGGCCTTTGTAGTGAAGCTCATCATTGTTCCAAGAGTACCTTGGGGAAACTGGAGAATTGGCTTGCAATTGTTGGATTAGACAAGAAATTTTGGGATCTTGTAGCCATTCCAGGTGAACAACTTGGAGCCAATCTGGTACAATGAAGGAGAGGGAAAAAAGGGACCCTTCATCTTCATATTTTCTTGAAAGAGCATCAACAACCACATTGTCTTTTCCTTTCTTGTAAATGATCTCATAGTCACCCATTTTTGTTGCTCTAGGGATGAAGGACGTTGCTCTTGAAAATACTTGAGGCTCTGATGATATATCTTAATTTGGAAGCGTTTCCACAATAGATAAGGGCACCAGAGATCCACTGCATGTAGAATAGCCAACATTTCCTTTTCATAGATTGATTGGTCCAAATAATGCTCTGACAATTGTTTGTTGGTAAAGGCCAAAGGCAAACCATATTACATAAAGACTGCTCCAATTCCTCTCCTAGAAGCATCACATTCTAGGAAAAAGGTCTTTGTGAAGTTAGGAAGGGCTAGGGCATGAGTGGTGCACATAGCCGCATTCAAGGCTTGAAAGGCCTGATCAACTACGAGAGTCCAAGTGAAATAATTATTTTTAAGGAGAGTAGTGAGAGGCACCACAATATTTCCATAATTATTAACAAACTTGCGATAATAGTCTGTTAAACCATGAAAACCACACAAGATTTTGAGAGTCTTGGGGTGAGGCCAATCCTGCATAGCTTCAATCTTCTTAAGATCCACCCTGACACCTACCTTGCCAACAATATGACCCAAGTACTCGACTTCCGAGGCTCCAATAGAACATTTAGATTGTTTGAGGAAAAGTTGGTGCTAAGATAATAGATGAAGAACTCGATCCAGATGAGCAAGATGGGTTGTCTAGGTTTTACTATAGATAAGAATATCATCAAAGAAAACTAAGACAAAATGATGGAGAAAAGGACAAAAGACATGATTCATGAGGCATTGGAAAGTGGAGAGAGCATTACACAAGCCAAAGGGCATGACCAAGAACTCATAGTGGCCCTCATGAGTTTGAAATGCAGTCTTGGGAATGTCTACCTCTTTCATACGTATTTGGTGGTAGCTAGAACTAAGATCAAGTTTAGTAAAGAACTGAGCACCACTTAATTCATCCAAGAGATAATCAATGACAAGAATGATAAATTTGTCTCTTATGGTGAGTTTGTTGATGATGTGAAAGTCAGGACACATGCGCAAAGAGTCTTCTTTCTTAAGTACCATGACCACAATAGAAGAATAGGGGCTAGTACTAGGATGGATAAAGCCTGCGGTGAGCAATTCTTGAACAATTTTCTCAATTTCATTTTTTTGGGAAAATGGATGAAGATAGGGACACACATTGGGAGGAAGGATGTCGGGGACAAGGGGAATGGAATGATCATGAACAACACGGGAAGGAGGAAGTCCTTGGGGCATGGAAAAAATAACTTGATGTTTGGAGATGATGGATTGGAGACCAGGAGGCACAAAGGGTGTTTTAGTGGCGTGAATGGAATGGAGTTGTGGAATAATTCCTGAATAATATTTTTTGAGTAGCTTTTCCATGCGATGGGAACTGATTATATCTAGGGAACCTACTGTGATGAATTGGAACTTATATGGTTGGCCAACCTGGTTGAATTGCATGGTTAATTCCTTAAAATCCATGAGAATGGGGCCCAAATTCCTTAGCCATTCAACACCCAACAAAATGTCACAACCACCCATGTTGATAGAAAACATATGAGATTTCATGTGGTACTGACCAATTTGGAGACACACATTTTCACAATGCCCCCCACATTTCATGGACCTACCATTGTCAATCATGATTTGAAAGTTGTTAATTTCTTAGATATAACAATTAGTTTCTTGGGCAATGTGACGATGAATAAAATTATGGGTGCTTCCACTGTTAACGAGGATGATGACCTTCCGATGCTTAATGTAACCAATTAGCTTGAGGGTTTGGGGAGCAGAGAAGCTAGTGAGAGCATTAAGGGAAATGACCAGTTCAACTTCTGGAGGGTCGGAAGGTGGGGTCATGTCAGTGGGTTCAGGTGACTTGACCATAGGGAGAACCTCAACATCTTCTTCAGAAACATACTTAGAGATGGCCATAAAAATATTTTGTTCCTTACACTTGTGCCCAGAAAAATATTTGTCATCAAAATTATAATAAAGGCCCTTGATTTGGCATTCATCTATTTCTTCTTGGGTTAATTTATGGATCTTTAGTGGAGTGGAAGGAGGAGTGGGAGTGATTGGTTTAGGGTGAGGAATAAAGGAGGGTTTTCTGCTTTGAGAAGAGACAACCTGTTATGTTTCCTTAGCTCTTTTAGTAGCTTCCACCCAATTATGAGGGCAAGCCATGAAGACACGGGCACAGATCTCATCCTTGAGGCCACTAATAAAGCATTCTTGGAAAAAATAATCAGACATACTCAAAAGAAACAATAAAGTCTTCCACTGTGCCAGATTGTTTCAACTCTATCAAATGACCTAAATGGTGGGTGTCAATATCAAATCATTCATAAAGTTCTCCAACAAATTGTGTCCAAGCCACATACCCTTGGCGAGCATTTTTCCTCCATTGCCACCATTGCCAATGTTCCGGATATAGATGGAGAACACCATACCTAATTTTGTCCAACTCATCAGTAATGTCGTTTAAAGAGAAATAGTGTTCCATTTGAGTGACCCAGCCTGTGGGATCCGAGCCATCAAATTTGTTCACCTCCACGTGAGGGGGACACAGGTCCCACCGAAAGTGGAGGGGAGGAAAAGAGGAGGACTGGGAGGATTCAAGACCTTTGGGGTTATAAGGTGTGGAAGAAGATAAATGATCTGGGGTGGGATTAAAAAAGGCAGTCAAATTTTCACTGCATCCTGGCATTGCTGACACATGATGGTCAATTGAGTTATGATGTGGGAAGTGATTCAAGCAGAGCAAGCCAGGAGTTGAGGTTACCAATACTAGAAGTAATGGAAGAAATATCAATCTAGGTTTGGTCATGAGATTTGTCCAAGGTGGTGAGACGTTGTTCCCAATCTTGGCTGTGAGTGTGGGCCACGGGGATGGGATAGGGGGGAAAGTGGGACCGTACAGAAAGGGGTTACTAGTGAATGGTACCACTACGATTATTGCAAAGAGAGGAAGTTAATGAGATAGATGCCAAATAGGGGTGTCGGGTCCACGGGAAAAAAAATTTGCTGAAAAATGATAGGTATGATTGTGATCAGGGTGAAGAGAGGAATCCAATTGGATAGGTCTCAAATAATTGTGGCGACAAGATCCATACTTTTTTTTTAAACTCCTGCAGAGTTATACTCCGTTCTGAATAATACTGTAGTGACGAAATGACCAAATGCTTAACAGAAAGAAATGTGTAGGAATTTCACAACCACAATGAAGGAGGCCCATTTGCACGACAATAGATCTTGTTTGTTATGTTTCTATTTTCATCCCAAGGGTTAGGGTATTCAGGGTTTCTACAGACAAGGTTTTTCCCTATGGTATAGCACTCTAATATATGTGTCAGGTCCAACAATAGTACTCAACCCAATATCTTAGGGCACCGACTAAGGAGGCTAGACTGTGCCCTTAGCCGTACTACCTGACTACCCAGGTACTAGAGAGTATCCTCCTGAGTGCTGTTCTCGGTGGCACTATAACAGTCAGGTGGCCGATTGGTTTATCTATGGAGGGCTTTAGGATCTCTAGGCCGATCTGTATACCATTTTTGTCTGATGCGCTACCACTTGAAGGGGTACCAACAGGGGTTAGAAGGGTGGGCAACAATGTGCACTTAAGTACCACTTGTAGTTCATGTGTGTATGCTTCCTCGACTGTGGATTTATGCGTTGAAAGACAAATCTTTGTAGCTTTAAGATGCTAGAATACGTCTCTACCCTGAAAAAAATAACCCACAATTTTCTGCCAAGGAAAGTGATCTGATACCACTTGTAAGGTACCAGATCTATTATAATAGCTGAAAACATAAATAATGTAGAGAGTAACAACAAAACAACACAATAGATGAAACCACAACACCAGAATAATACCTTTATTGATAGGAAACAATGTTCACTTGCCTCTTCAAGGGGGAAACCTCCAACAAAGAAATTCTCTATTACACTAATTCTCAAGACAAAAACTTCTCATGCCCTTGACTCTTATTTATACTAAATCTATCTACCAAAAGAACAATCTAGAGGAAGATCTTATAAAAGCAAAAACTTCTATTATGTCTTCTTACATTTGACTTATTCTTCCTTATTACCAGGCCTTATTAATATTGGCCTTTATTACATGGAAAATATATTATCCTACCTACACGAGGGGTTAGGGAGGTTAGGTCCCTAACACACTACCTGCCCAATCTGCATCTGTATATGTTGTTAGAGTAAAATCTTCACCTCTTGATTACCATAAGATGAAGTCCAAGGTGCCCTTTAGATATTTGAATATCTTCATTACTTCTTGCACATGAGTTTATTTTGGTGCATCTTGAAATCATGCAACCAATCCTACTACTTGCATAATGTCTAGCCTTGATGTCATCACATATAGTAGGCTTCCAATCATTGACTTATAAAATGTTTGATTTGCTTCCGGTGATTCATCATTTTTGCTCAATTTACAACTTGTGACCATAGGTGTGCTGACTGGCATACAATCTTCCATTATGATTTTTTTCAACATTTCCTTAACGTACTTGGTTTGTAAAATGAATATGCCTTTGTTAGATTGAGAAATTTGTAATCCGAGAAAGAATGACAATTCACCAAGCATAGACATCCCAAATTCCTTTAGCATTTCTATTGCAAACTTGTGGCACATTTATTTCATACTGCCTCCAAAAATAATGTCATCTACATAAGCCACAACAATTAACTGATTTTCTACTACTATATTGATGTAGATATTATTTTCAACAATTCCTATTTTGAAGCCTTGTTGTTGTAGATATTTATCAAGTCTTGAATACCAGGCCTTGAGAGATTGTTTTTGTCAGACAGTTGGCTTAGGTTGATGGACAGTTGGTATGGATTGTTTGTTGTCAATGATGTCAACTATTGGAGAGTGATATTGTAGATTGATGTCAACCCTTGGAGAAAGTCCGGTAGTGAATTCCAGTGGCACAAAGGTTTAGGTAATGGACCCAAGGTTGTTTCATGTATAATGGTATGTGATTTAATATATTTTAAGGTGAGACTATTATATATGGATAATACATGTCATTCCATTTCCAGTGGTATGTGGAACATCACATAACTCCTCATGGTTAGAGCGTTATGGCCATGAGAAGTTGGAGAACCCAGGTTTGGGTAATGGACCCAAGTTTGTTTGTTGGATAATGGTATGAGTTTTGATATATTTGAAGGAAAGAATATTATAGATGGATAGTACATGTCATTCCATTTCTAGTGGTATTTGGAACGTCACATAACTCTTCACAGTTAGAGAGTTATGGCCATGTGAAGTTGGAGAACTCTCATGAGTCATCTAGAAGCCCCAAAAGGTCAAAGTAGTCAAAGTGGTTTAAGAGATTTTAAAAGGTAAATAATAAAGTGAAGTGATGAGTGTACTATAAGTCAAAGTGAATACAAAAGAAATTATTTAAATAATAAAGTTAATGAAGAAATTACTAAGTTACAAGTGGTTAGAAGTGGGCTAACCCTAAAATAAGGAAAGTGGGTTAAGATGGTTAAAAGGTAACCCCTTGAGGAAGCTAGATGAAAGTATAAATAAGAGGCAAGGCTCTCTCATTTTAATCACACTTGAGAATATTGAATATCTACAGGTGATAGAGGTAACCAAAGGATATATAAGCCGAATTTTAGAGGAAAGGTGAAGTAAAGAAGACCGAAGTACAAGGGAGGATAAATTCTTTTGATGATGCTTTCTAAGGTATGTTATTTACAGGTAATCTCACCATTTTTGCAATAACGTTTTTTCTAGAATGATTCAGACCGTGAAATTAGGAGGCCATTGAGGAAACATATCAAAGTAGTTGTGGTACACATTTCAGCTTGTGGGTCGTTGTATTTTTGGAGTTACACTCCGTGGAAAATAGGGTTTGTGGCTAGTCCTGAAACTAGTCTAAAACAAGTGTTTTGGATAAAAACGTCATAACTTATTCATAACAGATCCAAATTGAGTAAGAAAAAATGTGTTGGTTAGAGAATAGTCTGTAGTATTCGGTGTACAATTTTTAGATACATACAACAAATATTCCGTGTGGGGCACGCTCTAAAAGTTTGCTCTATAGAATAAACCAGAATTCAACAAGGTATGACATTTTTGTTATAACTCCTTTTCTAAGAGGTTCCAAGTAGTGAAACCTGGAGGAATTGCATAAAACACATTGAAGAACATTGTGTACTATTTTCAAATCTTTATTCATTATAGGTACATAGTTATGATTATTTCAAGTTAGGGTTGTTGACTAATCCAAGACTAGTCATGTGAGACTAAAGTAAAGTTTGATGAAAATGCTAGTGTCTTGTAGTTAAAGTTAAGAAAGGTTTGTAGGTATGTGATCATATACACCAGGTCTATAGAGTTACAAATCATATTTGGATGATGAAATTGATGAGGGCTTTTGGTTGAGGTACATGTTGGGTATGTGGTTGAGACAAGTAGTTGATGAGTTGGCACATACATGAGGTGTATAGTTGATGATGTTGGTACATCTTGATGAGTCATAGTTGATGAGTAGTTGATACATGATTGGTACATACTTGGTACATGGTTGGAGGAACTTGTTAATAGTATTGTTGACACATGGTTTATGGATGATGTAGCATACTTGTATTGGTATATTATTAGAATCATATATTGATCTTGGTGATGATTATGAGCTGTTGTGTTATGCTTGGTTGATGCACATATTTGAGAGTTGTCTTGGTGATTGATCTTGGTGAGTATATCTGATTTGGTTGATAAGATTGATGAGACAGGTTGTTGTGATAGGTTGTTTGGACATGTTGTGACAGGTTATTTGTACAGATTTGGAGCATGGTTGATGCACTTGTTCCTGGTACAGGTTGGTGCATGGTTGATGCACTTGTTTATGGTACAGGTTGATTATAGGTTGTTTGGCATAGGTTGGTGCATGGTTGATGCACTTGTTTATGGTACATGTTGATTACAAGTTGAGGTACAGGTTGATGCATGGTTTAGGTTATTGGTACAGATTGTTTGGTGCAGGTTGATTGGTATAGGTTTACAACAGTATATCTCACAATGATAGTGTGACAATGGTTCCATCATTCTACTTATATGCCAGGGTGGTTGGATGGGGCAAGGACATGCGGTTGTATCCACCTTCCGGTTGTATCTGGAAAACATAGGGGGTTGTAGCCTCATTCTGGTTGTAGCCAAAGAATTGGGGAGTTGGAACTTCCCTGAGGTTGTAGCCTGAGAAACTAGGGGGTTGGAGCCTCCTTCCAGTTGCAGCTGGAAAACAAAGGAAGTTGGTGCTTCCAATGAATGTAATTCTTAAAGACATATAAGAAAAAGCATTCCGTGGTTTTATCCCACTTTGGGTTGCCACGTAAAACACTGGTGTAGTGTGTATGTGTGTGATTGCTCATTTGTTCATTGTTTATTTACTCTGCAACTATTGGATGATAATGCTACATTGATATAACACTTGCATTTTATGATGAAAAAGGATTAAATTGCTTTATTACTGATTCACTCCCCCCTCTTAGTAATCCAACAATTTTATCCCATAAAGTGCTTTCTTCAATTTGCATACATGATCCTTATTTTCTTATAATAAGAATCCTTCTGGCTATTCAATGTATACTTCTTCCTCTAAATTACCACTGCGAAAGGTAGACTTGACATCTATTTAATAGACTTTGAAGTTCTTGAAACATGCAAATGCCAAAAACATTATGATAACTTCTAGTCTAGCAATTGGGGAAAATGTTTCTTCAAAATCAATACCTTCAACCCGAGCATAGCTTTTACAAACCAATCTTTCTTTATTTCTCATTACTTTCCCATATTCATTGAACTTGTTCCTAAAAACCCACTTGATAACAATTACCTTTTTATCTGTCGGCCTTGGAACAAGTTTCCTTATTTCCTTATTCTCAATTTGATTTAGCTCTTCTTCCATAACATCAATCCAATGCTTTTCTTCGTTGGCTTCTGTAAAATTCTTAGGCTCTATTTTAGATAGCAAGGAGAAGTTTGCATATTCTGGTGCACTAGCTAGTCTTCTTCTAGTTTGAACTCCAGTATCTTTATCACCAAGAATTAGAATTTTCGAATGATTCTTTCGAAAAAATATAGATGGTGTCTTTGTATCTTGACGTTCTATTTATTATTCTTCATTTTCTTCTCCTTCTTCTTCTTTTTCTTCTTTACAACCTTGATCATCTTTTGAACATTTGCTTGTGTTTTCACCTTATGGTGCCCTGCTTCATCAACTTTTACATTGGCACACTCTACGATTTTGTGTAATGTTGTATTGTAACATCCATAAGCTTTGCTTCTTGATGAATAACCAAGAAATATACCTTCATCATATCTGGAGTCAATTTTTCCCAAATCCTCAACATCTCTCTTTATGTAGCACTTGCTTCTGAAAACTTTGAAGTATTTAACTATTGCTGGTCTACCTTTCCATAATTCATAAGGTGCTTTGTTGTTGTTGACTATGATTTTCCCTCTATTCAGAATGTAAACGATGATGTTGACTGCTTCTCTCCAAAACACGTAGGATAGCTTGGCTTCATTCAACATTGTTCTTGCCATCTCTTTTACAGTTCGATTTTTTATTTCTACCACTCTATTCAGTTGTGGAGTTCTTGCAGCTGAGAAATGTCTTTTTATCCCACGAGTCTCACAAAATTCTTCAAATTCATTTGAGATAAACTCAACTTCTCTGTCTAATATCAAACACTTGATTTCAAAATCAATTTCATTTTCAACCAAGGCTTTGAATGCTTTGAACTTCTCAAAAGCTTCATATTTTTCTTTTAGGAATGTAACCCATGTCATTCTAGAATAATCATCAATCAACAACATGAAGTAATTTTTGCCTTGCAGACTTTATGTTCTTGTAGACCCACAAAGATCTGTATGAACAAGTTCCAATGGCTTCGTTGTTGAGTACTCCTTTGATTTAAAGCTTGTTCTTTTCTGTTTTCCATGCTAACATTGATTGCAGAGAGTGTTTGAAGGTTTAACAATCTTTGGCATGTCTCTCACTACTTTTTTAGTGCTATTTTGTACAAGATTATCAAATTTCTTATGACCCATTCTTCTATGCCATAACCAAATTTCATTTGTTTATCCCATATAACACTTTTCTCCTTGGATCTCATTGAGGATATATACATTATTTGATGTTCTATATGCACTTGCGCTGACAAGACTCCAATTTATTTTTGTGTAGCGAACTGGTGTGATGCGCTGCGTAAATGCAACCTTCAACATTTGCGTAGCGAGCTTTACACTTCGTAGCTAATTTTTTCTTCAAAACTCATCAAAGTGGTGGTTACAACATCTGTGGAGGATAATCATGACTTCTAGGATAACCACCAATCATTTCCCAATGTTTATTATCCTTAAATATGCTTGCAACATTTGCATAGTGTGAGGTCATTACGCAAACTCTGTACAATGCAGTTTTCAACAAAACTCAAAATAGGTTTTCTTGTAGTAGTTCCTAAAAAAAAAATGGTGCAGGCATGAACCTAAATCGCATCCACCTCTGCAAGTAGCTCTAACTTCCCTCTAGCTTCACCCTCAAATTTCATTCTCATCTTGAGGGACCTATTTTCCTTTCTTAATGACAAATTTTTCCTTTTCAAATTTCCCACTTGTCTAAACAATAGTGCATTCCTTCTCAGTTTTGACAAAGCATTTGTTAGTGCTTCACAAGCATTTCTGATGGATGACCCACACTCCTTAAAATGTATCTAAAACCCTAGTTCTGATACTCTTTTCTCTCCTCTAAGCTGGATAATTAGGTCTTGGGCCTCTCTCAATTGCTTGTTGAGCCATTTTACACTTTTCTCACCTTTTCCAGGTGAAGTGTGAGTCTTTTCAATAGGCTGGCCCTTTTACGATATTACCTTTGCAGGCTTATGGTCTAGACTTATCCTTTTAGCTAAGGATCTTTTCATTGGAGATGTAGGTTTAGTTAGATCTACAACTTTAGGACTCTGTTTGACCTCTTTTCCCTTTAAAACTTCTGGAACCTTTGGAACTGATTGCCTCCTTGGAGCTAATGCATCTTCTGATATTTTCATGGTAGGTGTCTTTTTCAGCCAATTTCCTCTTCATCTCCCTGTTGTCCTAAAAATACTGAGCTATGACATGCTTGGATTCTCTAATCCGATCTTGCAATCTTTGATAATTTGGTATTTATCCTCTGGCTACACTTGATCTTCATGCATTTCCCGAGTTGAGTGTTCAATAGGTTGTGTATGCAAGGCAGGTACATGTAGTCTTCTGGAAGCTGATCTTGTGGTTTGGATGCTCACTCTGGGTATTTCCTCCACTTCATTAGCGAATTGTAGCCTCCTACCCTTTTTCTTAGCTGGATGGCTTGGTGGTGAGTCATCAATATCCTTTCCCTTCCCTTTGTCTTGTTTTGTAGACCCTTTCTCTTTTCCACTTGACTGTTTAGAAATCACTTTTTCTGCAGGTGAGGGGGTGTCTCCTTTGTGATCTAAAAGGATGTTTGTTGAGGCCAAGAAGGGGTACCATTCTCTATTCACCTTCCTAAATTCTTTGACCACTAACAATTTTACCAAGGAGAAATGAAACAAACTCCTCTTCAGTTGATCAACCCTGGCTTGTACTTTGTTTTCCATTTTGACTAGGCTTCTGTATTAGTAAAAAGGTAGGTTTAAAGGGTTCTTTTCAGTGAAATGCATTGGAAGCCTTATGTGATATTGATATACTCTATCAAATCTACCCTCACAAGTGAAATACCTTTGAACCACCCTTAACAACTTCTCATAATGCTCAAGTATGCATTCTCTTGGGATGGTGGCACCAAATTTCTGTTTCTTGTACTTGGGTTTGAGAAATTCAATGTAGAATACTGGATCAAGGGGCATACCTTTAAACCACTTTTCTCCTTGAATTAGAATCTTAGTTGCAACAACCACTATCTCTTCTGACACTTGGAAGGTGAAGTCAACAATCCTTGACTGAACTCCATTGAAGTTGAGGGCGAATTCCTTTATTACCTGTGCATTGTAACCCTAGATCTTCTCACAAAACCTTATGTAGCCAGCTTGCTGAAATGAAACCCTAAATGCTGGATCAGAATTCACCAACTCTAAAGTTTGTGGCTCACACCTCAACACACTACCTCCTTTGTGATATTTTTTCTTTTCATGAGTGGCCATGTTGTGGGTGCAAGAATAAAAAAGGTACTGATAAATATTAGAAGGCTCAAAGGCTGAAATCTGTCAGTAAACTTTGCACAATGAGCAACAAGGCTAGGGTTTAATCCATTATCAAAGGGTTCAACATAGGGCATAGATAACTCTTAATCTTAGGTTTGTAGGTGTAGGGTATTTGGTAGACACTAGGATTTACCTTTCAACACTTGTGCAACAAAAACAGAGGATGCGTAGCGTGAGCAGAGGATACATAGCACATTGTCAGGTATTTGCGTAGTGGGTGGGGTAATTCAATTTTGATGTGGAGGATATATCTGATCGCTGGAGGAGGAGGATGTGCAATGAGAAATAAGTTACACAAGACAAATTTAAGCCGTGCAAGTGAGATTTTGAAAGAGATAGGTCCATTTGGGATGACAAGACACTTTGGGTAGCGCCTAGGTACTTGCACAATTCCTTTACACAATGTGTGCAACTTTCTGCAATTTGAGTAAAAAAAACCACTCCATAGATAGTAAAGATGCAATAATGATCTTTGATGACCCTCCAATATACACAATATTTAACATCCCCAACCACCTAGGCCAGGCCATGCTACTCTAGAAACGCTCTGATACCAATTTGTAACGTCCCCAACCACCAACAGGCCAAGCATCGTCACCTTAGACAGAGCTCTTTTGCGGAAATATTCACATATAAAATTAACAACAATAAATAGAGATAACATGAAAACATACATGCAACGAAACACATGATATTATTACAAGAATCAAAGACACACACTTAAATACATCATTTAACCATTAAGCACAAAAAATATACTTATCTCTTAATTGAAGTACACCAACTGTGTGCAGACCTTCCATGAGCCTCCCAACCCTAGACCACACTGCTCATCACTCAAAGCAGTGGGCCACCCCTGAGCTGGGACTAAACTCCACGGGAAAGGGATTCCTAGGCTAGGCAGGGACAACGGGAAGTTGCACAGTACAACAAGAAGGATTTTCTCCAAGGAGCCACTTATGCTCACAACTCACAGACTCTCATTCCCCACATGCCTGTCCCACCCCAGGAGTATACACCTTCACTTTCCCACATTCCATCAGCTGCTTCACCTCCCTTTCCGGGGCTTTAGCAACAAGACAGATCAGGAATTCTTAGAGATATGTAGTTGCTACTGGACTCCCTCCAGGAGAACTCACTTCCTCAACACACTCTCTCACCTGAAGAGAGTTGCTCATAGGCCTGACAACCTGCTTCTTCTATCCACGGGCCCGGTAACCCGCTTATTCACTCTCGCTCCTCAACACATGGGCATGGTGATGTCAGAAATAGAAACTGGACATGGAGGGAAGTAATGACGAAACAATACATAGGCAACCTGTAGGGTGCATGTGCAGCAAGGTATCAACTCGGGTTTGTTGCAAAGGTTCGAGTGTCTTGGAATTCAACAATGGCGGACTAGCTCACTGCGTGCTTGCTCAATGCATCAGTGAGTCGGGGTAACGAATGGCCAGCATGGTCCCAATCGTGAGAATGGTGAGAATCCCCCCCATAAATCTGCATGCATCTTGGATGACATTTGGCTCTCCAGGAGCACATTCCTCCCACTTGGAACTCGTTCCTCTCCCTAAAGGAACTTAGGATAAATTAATATCCTCTTTACAACTTTTAAAATAATAATTATATATTATTCTTTTAGGCTCTTAAGCTTAGCCCTTTTTCCTCAATCTCTTAGCCTCCTCCCTTGCCCAAACTAATGGAGCTTAGTCTCCCATAACTCTTTGTTCGTGGTGGGTCTACATGCAACGATGTTGTTATATTAATAACATGAATATTTACATGTACAGAACAGACTCATGGCCTTTAACATCTAGGCTCTCTGGCTTAATAAACACATAAGCCTACCAACTTATAATTACTTGGATCAACAACCTACAAAACATGTTACATTCATAATCACAACCGAGGCTCGACCTTGGGATATTACACAGTATGTGATTATTCTCCATGACATCATCAAAAAACCACTTCACCTAGACCTATGAATTGACTCTTTTTCAAATTCCAATTAGATTTTATTTGACAATGACCCAATGACCTTGAAAACATTTTATGAGACACAAATCTTTAAAGGCACACACACACACTCAATGACTCAATTGGAATGCATTGTTCTTCTCAAGACTAAGGCATAACTTTGCAAATTGTTGACAACCCTATAACTCTACCTTTGAAAAACTGATGCTAACATTTGGCTCCAATGGGGATTCTATCCTCCCTGTGAGGTAGCAAAGAACAATAGACCAGGTGCCTTATCCATTGGGCTTTATTTTGACTCAAAAACACTCTTAAAAAATGAAAAAATAAACTGAATGGAAAACCTTTTCAAACATTGACACTACTAGCTAACTCAACAAAAACTTAGGGCCTTCACTTCGGGCTTCAATTTCTGTTGAATGATGATTTCAATAGCTCTGTCTGAAAAATAAAAATGGTTATTTACAATGAGATGAAAATATCAAAATGTTTAAGTAAGGTAGTGTTTGAGAAACCTTCCATTCACAAGTCCTCCACCAATGAGATATCCATTGATCTCTTGCAGCAGATAAGCTTTGCTCCCATGATAAGAAACAATTATGAATGGTCCCAACCAAAGATAGTCAAACTTTCCATGCTTCCCCTTAACTTTAGTTCTTGCATCCCACTTTAGCACCAGATCATCTACCTTGAAATCATCAACCTTTGTATGTTTTTCAAAGACCCTTTTCATTTTGTCTTGATGCAGTTGTGTGTCGTTGAATACTTGTTCTCTCATTTGTTGTACATGAATCAGTTGATTGATCCTTCTTTGAGATGAAGTGGCTAATGCATCAACAATTAGATTTTTTCTTTTTGGAATCACTAAAAGGTTATATTCTGTAAAAATTTCAATTAGATCAAGAACTATATTTGTATATGCCCTTAACCTAGGATGCTTTGACTGATAGATTCCCTTAACCTAATTTATGACAAGCTTAGAATCTCCATGTACAACTATTCTTTTTGTACCCAATTATTTCAAAGTGTTCAAACCCAAAATCAATGCCTCATATTCAACCGTGTTATTTGTGTAGTCAAAAGAAAATTTGTAAGAGCAAAGTTTTGAACCTGATTTAGGAGGAATTATCCAAACACCTGCTCCATCTCCCTCTTTACTAACAACTCCATCAAAATTCATATTCCACATTTCATCATTTTCTCTATTTTGCTGACCTGAAATTTGCCCTGCTTGATGATCGGCCTCATCTTTCACAGGAAATTCAACAATCTTTGGCTCTTCTTATTCAAAGCATAAGTCATTGTAAAAAATTTAAGAACCAACCTCAGTATCAACAGAATAAATATGATGATTGTTTGGTTTTCTTTTGCTACTCACCGTGTACTTCAACAGTACTTGCCTGTACAGTCTCCTTTCTTGGCCAAAAAACTGGTATAGTTGCATAGGACATATCCATCTATAGAGTTCCTTTCAACTTTGCAACCCATGACCTTGATAACAACATGCCGAAATTTGGAGGGATGTCAGCAACAACTACATCCATGACCAAATTGTTTGATGGAATTTGAGATAGAGACACAACAAGATATTTGATTAAGCCCAAACACTTTACCTTCCTTGAATCAAAAGATAAAATATATTTGTAAGATCTAGTGATGTCTAAACCTAGTTCATCCATGATTACCTTTGGCATAAAATTATTAGATGCTCCCGAATCTAACATTGCATTGTGTAAGGTCATATCATGAGTAACATAGAAAGGAGGTACATCACCATCATCACCACTTTCTTCCACCCGTGGACCAAATAAGATTACAGGGTGATCATCTTGCACATTCAAATTATTATATGCTTCTTCCATTTTCAAAATTTTGATGATTTGACTTCTATATTCACCATTTCTTATCAGCTCATTGAAAGGAACAAAAATTTTGATTTTTGCCATTTCACTTTCAAAGTTAAAAGGAGATTGAGTTTTTTCTACCTCTTTGATGACTACATACCTTTTTGTCTCTCGTACCTTCTTTTGGGTATCTTCTTTTTGTTTTACTTTCTCCAAAGCATCCCTTGTAGAACTATCTTTCTTAGTCTAACTTGAAGAATTTAAATTACCTTGAGGCTCCCTTGTAGGATTCCCTTTTGGTGGGTTTGCAAGCACTTCTATATTTCTGAGATTTTATTTCTTTTGAAACTGCATGATGGAATTTTGATACCCCTTCTTATATTCTTTTGTTTCCATTGACCACATATCATCATTTTCCTGCATAAACTTATCACTTGCATCCATAAATTTATCATGTTCTTCTTTAGTTACGAACACATTTGTTTTAGTATCATCACAACAATATATGTTGTTTTCAAGAGATTCATCAAAATTTTCATTCACATAGTTATTTTGGAAGGGGGGGTTTAATTTTCCGATCACCTTGATTTCTTTGGTCTCTCTGTCTGATCTGTGGAACTTGTGCTCTTCTAAAATTAGGATTTCTGTGTTGAAAATCAGCTTGATCTCTGATGGCAAGTTTGTTGTCTAAAGATAGCTTTTCTACCAGCCTTTCCATAGTTTTTACGATTAAATCAAAATTTTCATCTGATGTTTGGGAAGTTGAGGGTTGAGCTTCTCCTTGAACCTTTTTCATATCAATACCAAGATTATACTTTATCTTTCCCGTTGCCATCAGATTCACTTCTACTTCAATTGCATCATTCATCATGTAATCTAGTGTAGTAGATCTCCTTTCCCTCGTTAGAAAGGAAAAATCATTGTCAAAGGAGTCAACATAATGAAGTTGGGAAACTCCAGAAGGGGGTTTAACTTCAGTTGGAATTGAATTATAAACCCCCATGAATCTGGTTGAAAATTCATGTACCGTCTCACTGGGTGATCTCTTTATGTTATTATACTGAGTCAACAGTTGAAGAGGATTCTTCTTGTCTCCCCATATTGCAAGGAAAGTTGTTTCAAAGGCTACAAAATTAGGGATGTTTGTTGCTGGAAGAGCCTTAAACCATTTTCTAACTTCACCTGGGAGACTTTGTGCAAACAGTCTCACTTTTACATCTTCATCATCTACCTCCTATAGGTCAACAAAATCATTAAACCAATCTAAATGTCTATGTGCTGAAACATTTTCTTCTGCATCATATGACTTAATTCTTTGATTATAATTTTGAGGTAGATCATGCAATTGAGCAGGTAAGACAAGGAGAGAAAATCTTGCTTCCATGGCTCTAGGAGGATTCTGGATTGGTTGAACAGTCTAACTGGGAATGACAACAGTTTTAATGGGAACAACAGAAATCAAAGATTGAAATTTCTTCTCATCAAACAAAACTTTATTCAAGTTAGACTCTGATCTAGATCTAAACAAAGTCTATTCAAATTTTATATCAAAATTGAGGTCATCAATGCTCTTCACTCCGTCCTTAGGCAGTGATAGATTTATTTCCATAAAAATACCTGAGTCAACTACCTTTCATTTTCTTTTATGTAAGAGTTTCTCAGGATCAGACACAGATGCTATAGGTTTTGGATCTGGATTTATCCTAGTGTAAATCTTCTTTGGAGCCAAGATTTTTCAATAAAGTTACTTTTTTGCTACCGATCTTATAAAATGAAGTCGCCAGGGTAAATTTTTTCAGCCAATATAATGTCTGATTCTCTGTTACCCTCAGGAATCAAATTTGAAACTTTTAGTCGTTCTTTCCTAAGGAAAATTTCACTTTTCGTTCCCCGAAAATGACGCCAAAATGTTATCACTAAGTAAATTACCTAGGCTGAAGAGGCAACTCACAAAGGTAACCACATAACCACTTTAGAATTGAAACTAGCTTTTCAGTTCTGAGAGAGATCTCTCTTGTCACTTGGTCTCTAAAGATGGATTTTCTTTGAGGATCAATGGCTAGGTTTTTTTGAATAGGTGAATGGATTTTAAAGGTTTGCTGGCAAGAAGGAAATGAACCTGTTTGAGAAATGGAGTCAGTTCTTTGAAAGCAAATGAAAACAATGTCTAGTAGGTAGAAATATCAAGAAAGAAAAGGCTAGGTAGGCAATGATATTTCAGTTTTTTAAATTGATGCTATAGAATGGAAGAAAGAGGAAAACATATAACAACATCCAGAGCACCATTTATATGAATTCTGATGAGTTAAGAAAGAATAGACAGTGTTCAAATTGCTAGAATCTAAAGCACCTTTTAAGATGAATTTTAGACCATTTGATATCCAATTCAAACATATAAGTATCAGTAGATGAAAGATAAGAAACAAGAAGAACATACATAAAGGAAAATAAAATTCATATCATTACCACTAGAATCTTTGGTATGAAAAAGCTCTGGACACCTGCACTAGCATTTCATTCAAATTCAAAAAAATGTATACAATGTTTAATACAAAGTTGTCCTCTGTGCTTCTGCCAACCCTGAGTAGCTTCAAAATGATCAAATATATAGATAAACTACCTTACTAGGCTAGAGGAGTCGAACTCCCCTACTATCCTATGATTTTGGATTTGATTACATAAAAAAGAAGACAAATTCTATACTACTTGCTAAAAATAGCAAATTCCTTTTGACCACATTATGCCTAACAAAATCCTTTGACAAAAGAGATCTCCATTACATTTTAGACTTTAAGGTTGATATGAGTCATCTTGGACAACTGGAGAAGGATATTGAAGGGATCTGAGCACTGAAAAATCTCCAATTTATCTTTGCGCAGGGAACTGGTGTGATGCATTGCGGTAAATGCAACCTTCAGTATTTGCGTAGCGAGCTTTGCACATCGTAGATAATTTTTGCATCAAAACTCATCCAAGTGGTGGATGCAATATTTGTGGAGTCTAATCATGACTGCTAGGCTAACCACCAATAATTTCCCAATGTTTATTATCCTTAAATATGCTTTCATCAGTTGTGTAGCGTGAGGTCGCTACACAAACTCCGTACAATGCAGTTTTCAACAAAACTCAAAATTGATTTTCTTGTAGTGGTTCCTCAAAAAAAAAATGGTGCAGGCATGAACCTAAATCTCCTCCACTTCTTCAAGTAGCTTTAAATTCCCTTTAGCTACATCCTCAAATTCCATTCTCAGCTTGAGGGACCTGTTTTCCTTTCTTAATGACATATTTTTCCTTTTCAAATTGCCCACTTGTCTAAACAACAGTGCATTCCTTCTCAGTTTTGACTGAGAATTGGTGAGTTCTTCACAAGCATTTCTGATGGTTGGCCCACACTCCTTAAAATGTCTCTGAAACCCTAGTTATGATACTCTTTTCTCTTCTCTAAGATGGATATTCAGGTCTCGAGCCTTTGCCAACTGCTTGTTGAGGCATTTTACATTTTTCTCACCTTCTCCAGGTGAAGTGTGAGTCTTTTCAACAGGATGGCCCTTTTTAGGTATTACCTCTATAGGATTATGGTCTAGACTTATCCTTTTAGTTGAGGATCTTGTCATTGGATATGTAGGTTTAGTTATATCTACAACTTTAGGACTCCGTTTGACCTCTTTTCCCTTTAAAACTTCTGGAACCTTTGGAACTGATTTCCTTCTTGGAGCTAATGCATCTTCTGATATTTCCATGTTAGGTGTCTTTTCAACCAATTTCCTCTTCATCTCCCTGTTGTCCTGAAAATACTGAGCTATGAAATGCTTGTCTTCTTTAAGATTATCTTGCAATTCTTTGATAATTTGGTCTTTATCCTATGGCTGCACTTGATCTTCATGCATTTCCCAAGTTGAGTGTTCAACAGGTTGTGTATGCAAGGCATGTACATGTTGTCTTCTGGCAGTTGATCTTGTGCTTGGGTTGTTCACTTTGGGTATTTCCTCCACTTCATCACCAAATTGTAGCCTACTACACTTTTTCTTAGATAGATGGCTTGGTGGTGAGTCATCAATCTCCTTTCCCTTCCCTTTGTCATGTTCTGCAGACCCTTTCTATTTTCCACTTGACTGTTTTAAAACCACTTTTCTATAGGTGAGGGGGTGTCTCCTTTCAGATATAAAAGGATGCTTGCTGAGCCCAAGAAGGGGTCCCATTATTTTTTCACCTTCCTAAGTTCTTCTACCACTAACAATTTTACCAAGGAGAAATGAAATAGACTGCTCTTCAGCTGATCAGCCTTAGCATGTACTTTGTCTTCCATTTTTCCTAGGCTTTTGTATAGGTAAAAAGGTAGGTTTAAAGGGTTCTTTCCAGTGAAATGCATTAGAAGCCTTATGTGATACTGATACACCCTATCATATCTTCCCTCACAAGTGAAATACCTTTGAACCACCCTTAACAACTTCACATAATGCTCAAATATGCATTCTCTTGGGATGGTGGCACCAACTTTCTGTTTCTTATACTTGGGTTCGATAAAATCAATGTAGAAAACCGGATCAAGGGGAATACCTTTAAACCACTTTTCTCCTTGAATTGGAATCTCAGTTGCAACAACCACTGTCTCTTATGACACTTGGAAGGTGAAGTCAACAATCCTTGACTGAACTCCATTGAAGTTGAGGGCGAATTCCTTTGTTACATGTGCATTGTAACCCTGGATATTCTCACGAAACCTTATGCAACTAGCCTGCTCAAATGAAACCCTAAATATGTTGGATCATGTTGTCATTGATGCCAATGGTTTGATTGATTGATGTCATTGATTAATGTCAAGTGATTGATTGATTGATGATTGATGTAATATAATATGTATTGTCCTTGATGAGAATGCATAGATGAAGATGGATCAATGAGTTGTCATTGATACATGATGAAGATGGATCGATGTGGTTCCATTGGTATATGATGCATGATAATCACATTGATGTGATTGATGTCTATTGATGGGAGAGATTGATGTGGAGAGATAGTCACATTGACTATTGATGTAGAACATGCTGTATCTACATGTTGACATCAATAATTGGTAATTGGTGTTGACATCAATGTTGGTA
>ML786037.1:603219-628869 GCA_009831015.1 Picea engelmannii | reverse complement strand
GTGCATGGTTGATGCTCTTGTTTATGGTACAGATTTATATCTATTGAGGATTGTTGCCTCATCTCAGTTGGTGCTGAGAATGCAAGATGAGTCTTGCATATAGAGCTGGTGCTCTTGTAGAGTTGTACTCTATTCAGTTGTTGTTGATAAACCCCAAGGATTGTAGTCCGTAATAAAAGAAAATTGTACATACATCTTATGTTCTTTGTGTTCATTGTGGTGATGACTTGTTGATGATATATTGCTGATATATGTTGCTGATATGTGTTCACATCTAACTGGTTATAAATGACAAAAATGGGTAATGAATAAATGTTGAATGCTAATTGATGAGTTTTTTTGCAAGAGGGAAGTTTTGGGAAAAAGAGCCCCACACTCATTCACCCCCCCTCTAAGTGTGGTAGGTGTGTCCAACAAAACATTGGATCATAATTCACTATCTCTAAAGTATATGGCTCACACCTCAATACACTACCTACTTTGTGATATTTTTTCTTCTCATGAGTCACCATGTTGTGGATGCAAGAATAAAAAAGGGATTGATAAAGATGAGAAGGCTCAAAGGTTGAAATCTGTCAATAAACTTTGCATAGCGAGAAACACATCTAGGGTTTACTCCATTATCAAAGGGTTCAACATAGGGCACAACTAACTCTTGATCTCAGGTTTACAGGTGCAGGGTATTTTGTAGAAACTAGGCCTTACCTTTCATCACTTGTGCAGTGAAAACAAAGGATGCGTAGTGTGAGCAGAGGATGTGTAGCGCACTGTCAGGTATTTTCACAGCGGGTGGAGTAATTCAATTTTGATGTGGAGAAGAGGTCTGATCACTGGAGGAGGATGTAGTGCAATGAGAAATAGGTTATATGAGACAAATGTAAGCTATGAAAATGAGATTTTGAAAGAGACAGGTCTGTTTGGGATGACAAGACACTTTGGGTAGGGCCTAGGTACTTGCACAATACCTTTACACAACGTGTGCAACTTTCTGCAATCTGAGTACAAAAAACCACTCCATAGATAGTAAAAATTCCATAATGATCTTTGATGACCCTCCAATATACACAATATGTGATTATGCTCCATGACATCATCAAAAAACCACTTCACCTAGACCTATGACTTGACTTTTTTTCACATGCTAATTAGATTTTATTTGAGAATGACCCAATGACCTTGACAACATTTTATGAGACACAATTCTGTAAAGGCACACACACACACTCAATGACTCAACTTGGAATGCATTGGTCTTCTCAAGACCAAGGCATGACTTTGCAAACTGCTGGCAACCATATAACTCTACCTTTGAAAAAATGATGCTAACAGTGGTGATGATGATTTGATGGACACTTGGCACCTTGAGATGAGGAAGACCACTTGCACCATGGAGAAGATCATATCACATGAAGGGAAAGCTTTTGGATGCTCAATGACTTCCTCCTATTGCTCAACGACTTGGTGAAAGTACCAAGACATCACCCCCTTAGGGCTTGACATCACTTTTTAGGGTTTCATTATGTGTAAAATCAAATTAAAGTTGTAAAGGGGAAAAATTAAAGGGGATGCCCCCCTTGTTTTGTGATTTACCCTAACTAAATGTGGACAAACACTTTTTAGAGGTTTTGTATAAATAAGGATCAAAATCATTTCATTTTTATCATAGCTCTCTCATTAGAGAAGACTACTTGGCTGAAATTTGCGCCCTGCTTGGGAATTTTGGACTATCTCTCTCTTGTGCAATATTTTTGGATTCTTGCTATGGTATATTGTGGAGCTAAGGTGGTGCACACCTCTTGGATACTTTTTCTATTGCATGTTGATGGAATTATCTTGGTAAACTAGGGTTTGGTCTTGCTATCTTGTGAAATTGGTAAGGAAATTTATGCACTTTGTTGGTATTTTCTTCTTGTTTCATGCTACACTTGTTTAAAACCATTGGAGGAGTATAAGGGCATACACCCTCCACCAAGGTCCATTTTATTTGCAATATTATAAGTCATTTTTACAAGGTTGCTAGGAGGAGTAAAATGGCTTACACCCTCCTAGATTTACCTTTATTGGTTTTGTATGCTCTAGGGAGTAAAAGAGATTACACCCCTAGAGATATTGTGGATCCAACTCTTATAACCAAGACTTAATTTTACCCAATAGATTCAAAGCACTAATCTGAAAATTGCATTGGAGAAACAAAATAGTTGCATTGGATAACATGTTTTGTTGATATATTTCAATTGTCTAAAGTGGAATCAAATTTACATGCTTTAGGCTTGCTTGAGCCACTAGGGCACCTAGCTTGATAAGTACATCTTATTGCTGTTACAAGTTTATTCTACAACCATTAGGTCTGCAACAAACTCATTTAAAACTCTTTCTTTTACTCACTTTTCAATCATCAAAATTTGCTAAAAATCTGCCATAATTATCTACTAACCATTGTGCATCATTTGGGTGGTTTACTTGTGTTTTTTGGTGGTTGAATATTGCTGCTGTAGCAATTTTTTCCTACAGCCATAAAGATGCTCTAACAGACTTCTGAAAACATAATTTAGCATCCCTAATTGACCATCAAAGCTTGTCCTAAAGTATTCAAAATTTATCTATTTGTTTAGTGCTTCATTGTCCAATAAATATTTGATGCTTTTGATGGTTATTTATACAATAAGTAACATATTTCATTGCTGATACATATATTTGTTTACTACTGCAATTTAGGACAACAATTTTTGCTTGCTTGTCCCTTTGATATTTAGGCTTGTATCTCGATTATTTTTCTTGTCTCGGGCAGGTGTAACACTCTGGTACAGGTACCCAAGTATTTGGAAACCATCCTCCATCCACAAGTCTCACTTTCAATCCATCCTCCACTTCTTATTTTTACTTGTAGGGGCATCGCCTTCCATTACTCCACTTTCCATCTCATTTCCCCCTAGGGTCACCCGAGATTCCCCCCTTGTGTAGGATTTCTCCTTCACTAAAGCAAGGGGAGTACCTATCTTAGGTGAAAATGGGTAGGTATTCCCATAGTTGTCTCGCCTTTGTAGATTGGGTCGGGATTTTCCCAACCTACAATTCATGTGATAACAATGCACATATGAGTTCTTCTTCAAGATCCACTTCTCCTTCTATTTCAACATTTTCCTCTTCTTATGAAACCATCATTTCTTTTCCTTCATCAATATTTGTTTTGATTGCCATAAAGAGAGTTTCTTCTCTATCACTATCAGAATTGCTTTCACTGCTTCCTTCAAATGAGACACTGACCCCTTTTGAGTAGAGGCTCTTCTTTTGCTTATAAGAGTTCTTCTTCTTTTCATGTTTGTCCTTTTTGTGGCTATTTTTGTGTTGATGATGTTTTATCTTTATGTTATAGTCTTCTTCATTATCAATACTTTCATTTTTCGTATATGGACACTTAGCAACAAAATGTCCTACTTTCCCACAATTAAAGCATTTAAAGGGCACCATACCTTTGTATTTGCTAGATCCCTTTTTTAATTTTCTCACAAAATTTGCGTCCTCCGTGTCTGATTCACAACTGGAATAATCACTTGATTTGTGATCTTTGTTCTTCATCTTATTTGAGGATTTGAAAGTTGCTTCCATTTTTTGGTTTTTCCTTTTTAGTCCTCATTTCATATGTAGTGAGGATCTCATGCAATTCATCTATTGTTAATTTATCAAGATCCTTCATTTTATCCATGGTGGAAACTTTGGCATCAAATATTAAGGGGACTGACCTCAACACCTTTTGCACAATCATTGGTTATGCAATTGTTTCACCAAGTCCTCTGATGGTGTTGACAATTTCGTACACACAGATTAGATAAGTTGCAACATTTTCTTTGTCTTTCATATTCATACTCTCGAACTGTCTTCTATGAGTTTGGAGCTTAGCCTTCTTGAACTTGTCATCACCTTCATGGATGTTTTGAAGTTTGTCCCAAATTTATTTTGCTAATTTGCAATGCATTACTTTGACAAACTCCGATTATGACAGTCCGCACAAGATGACGTTCATGGATTTTGCATCATTTTCACTAGCCTTTTTCCCGATCGTATCTGCTGGTGGAGTTGTGGTGCAATGGTCATAAATTTCACATCAAAAAGTTGGATGACAAGAAGATAACCTCTTATTTTGGGATAATCAGAGTCTTTTAGGTCACTAATTTTTCCTCAAGAAGTGACATGCATCCAACAATATCATAAAATAGATACTATGGGTATTTGGATGATATAGTTGAGTGTGACTTTAAATCCTTCAAGTTAGTTTTGTTCGAGGTCAAATGGCATAGGTTACAAATGAATGAACGTGATCCCGATAGAACCATTTTTGAGCATGCCAATGGATTTACCATGGTTAATACAAGGACGTTTGAGATGGGTATAGAAACTTATGTTCTTCCAAGGCAATGTGAGCAAGTCTTTTATTCAGAGGTTCCAGGTTGAGCAGGTTGTTTGTACATTATGAAGAACACACGTCCCACACTAAGAGGGGGGGGGGTGAATTAGTGTGTGAACTATTTTAACTATTTCTTTTCACAAGTTACCACTTAAAACATATTTGAACACATTAAGAACAATCACATCATAATTACAATGAACACAAAGACACCAGATGTTTGTATAAGATTTTGTATAATAAATATGAACATAGTAATATGAATATATGTGAGAGATGATTTTCTTTTAGCACCAAATGAAGTAAGGAGCACCAACCCCTCAGAGAGCACCAACTCTCATCCAAGACCCAGCTTGGCGCAAGACCCAGATTGCTGATAGAACCCAGTCTATCCAACTAGAGTTTATTCAACTCCATTAGTAGCGATCCATTATAGAATCAATTCTATCTTATGATCAGAGGTATATCATAAGACACTCATCACCACATTTCATATTCTCTATAATTCACATTTTCTTTCCTCTGATATCTTCTTGGAATCTGCTTCGGTTTTTGATCTTCTAATCTCAACCACAAAGACCCTTTCTTCTCAACCTTCTTCCTCATTTATATATTATTCAAAACGGTGTGAGATATAAAATATCGTGTCCCTTCATTTCAACCATCGCACCTCTTCAATTAATTAACCTTAATTACAATCACTGTTTTAACATTTTTACAGTGAAGGCTTTCCATAAATTGATCACTGTCATGGATCAATTTTATCCTTTAAATTCGATCCTGAATCTTTGTTAATTTTACAGAGACCAGATTCCGTGGGGGCGCTTCCTTCAAACCATCATATATGACCATGGCATAGAACCACATGCTTTACCAATTATAGTGACATATTACAATCTGACCTTTCAAGCTTCTTTACCATATGACCAATGGCAGTGACCTCACGCTTAGGCAATTAGACCAAACGAGAGCTTGAGCGCTTTATTAAATCAACGATCATGATTCGATCTCTGATGGGATGGACTGCTGACGATATTTTGGCACTTAGACATTCAGGTCTTCATGACTTACAATATTACAAATCTCTTGATTATGATATCGCCGATACAATCAGACGATTCACATTTATTTCGCGGAGATAGATCAATTGTCAAGTTTAAATCTTATACTCATCCTTTCACTACTAAATCCCATGGCTATGAATTAATTATGCATTGAGATGGATGGTCACCATTTACAATGGGTCTCCGGACTCCAAGTCCATGATTCGTTGACACATATCCTCTTTAATCCAACGACCATCCTCCGGAGTGGTCACCTGCTGTGTGAGTCATCAACAGTGGACACTGCTTGCTGTCAGTTAACATTTCTGCTTACTCTATCCTTCCACTGATTAGATCGATGGTCAAGATTTAATTACTCATTGAGATGAGCGGCTTACAGGATTTTGGGTTACTTGTCCTTTAGGGATTTGTTGCTTCCAACATACAAAAACTCTCGAATACGATATACTCGAAATGATCGGATGACACATATTACTTCTTTTATTATTTAATCTAATGGCCATGTCTTAATCATGTTTATCAACTTCAACGATTACGATTATATATTCAGCTGAGAAGGACGATTGCCGAAGTTTCAGAACTTCGACCTACGAATCTTCATAACTTCCAATAATTAAGAATTCCCGATCACGAAATTGCCGGTCAGATTGAACGACTCATATTACCCACTGAGATGGATGGCTGTCGTAATTTCAACACTTTTCCCTTTAGGTTTTTGTGACTTCCAGCATGTCAAATCTCTGAAGCTGTCAATCTGCTGACGCGTGTCCCTTTCAAAATTTTGATGTTCGGGACTTTGGGATATTAGAGTGTTTTCTTGCTATGTAAAACTCTCGAAGTAGAAAATCCGAACATGACGTAAACCTGCTAACATCACATGACGACTTGGCACATGCTGAGTAGCTGCCATGTGTCACTCTGATTCATGATTTTCACCTACCAGAAATGTTGAATCAACTTGACACTTGTCAGTGTCTAATTGCACCAGGTGTCCTTGCTGATGTGGTCTTGCTGACGTAGACTACTGACGTGGTTTGCTGACAAACATCCCTGATCCAACGATCCTTGTACATAGACAGTTCACGTTTATTTCACGGAGATAGATCAACGGTCAAGTTTAAATCTTATACTCATCCTTTCACTACTAAATCTGACGGCTATGACTTAATTATGCATTGAGATGGATGGTCACCATTTACAATGGGTCTCTGGACTCCAAGTCCATGATTCGTTGACACATATCCTCTTTAAACCAACGACCATCCTCCAGAGTGCTCATCTGCTATGTGAGTCATCAATAGTGGACACTGCTTGTTGTCAGTTAACATTTCTGCTTACTCTATCCTTCCACTGATTAGATCGATAGTCAAGATTTAATTACTCACTAAGATGAGCGACTTACATGATTTCGGGTTACTTGTCCTTCAGGGATTTGTTGCTTCCAACATACAAAAACTCTCGAATACGATATCCTCGAAATGATCGGATGACACATATTACTTCTTTTATTATTTAATCTAATGGCCATGACTTAATCATGTTTATCAACTTCAACGATTACGATTATATATTCAGCTGAGAAGGACGGTTGTCGAAGTTTCGAAACTTCGACCTACGAATCTTCATAACTTCCAATAATTAAGAATTCCCGATCACGAAATTGCCGGTCAGATCGAACAACTCATATTACCCACTGAGATGGATGGCTGTCGTAATTTCAGCACTTTTCCCTTTAGGTTTTTGTGACTTCCAGCATGTCAAATCTCCGAAGCTGTCAATCTGCTGACGCGTGTCCCTTTCACAATTTTGATGTTCGGGACTTCGGGATATTAGAGTGTTTTCTTGCTATGTAAAACTCCCGAAGTAGAAACTCCAGACATGATGTAAACCTGCTGACATCACATGACGACTTGGCACATGCTGAGTAGCTGCCATGTGTCACTCAGATTCATGATTTTCACCTACCATAAATGTTGAATCAACTTGACAGTTGTTAGTGTCCGATTGCACCATGTGTCCTTGCTGATGTGGTCTTGCTGACGTAGACTACTAACGTGGTATGCTGACCAACATCCTTGATCCAACGGTCCTTGTACATCCTCTAGATCCGATGGTCCTTATTCATTTCATATTTTGGGACTTCGGGTATTTCAATACATCCAACATTTCAAAACTCCCGATACAATTCTCCCGAAGTGACGTAGCTTTGCTTACGTCACCTGTTGACATGGTCATGAGCCAATTTCCTCTTTGACACTTGTCATTTTCTAGTTATGCCATGTGTACATGTTGACGTGGTATTCCACGCATCCTTGTTGATGAGGTTCTCTGACATGGTTTGTCAATGTGTCATGCTTCCTCGACTTCGGAGGTTTGACTATCGAGATTATTTGAAGTATGTTATGTCCAACCTCCTGATCTTCGATATCCCGACTTCGTTAATCTTGTGCTACGTGCCTGACTTCCAAATGACAGCTAGGATATCTTCGATATTTTGGATTTCGCAAGTTCGGGATCCTTGAGTCGCTGTTACTCCAAATTATCCGATTCCCGAGTTCTGAAGAAAACTCACAGCTATTCACCGTGCAACTTCTTCCTGATCTAACGGTCAAGATAAATCCTCATTAGATCGACATTTATTGTAACTTTGACCAAAAGGTAAGGGGCCTGACAGGTCGTCCCAAGCTCCAGGTTGGTGAGCTTCTCGTGGAGTCCAAACACCTAGAGCCCCCACCATACCTTTGCACTACGTGTTGATAAGCTATGGAGAGAGCTGTGCATATAAACCTATATGCATTTATTCACGCTTCCAATGTGGGATTAATCCTGTTCTATGAGACAATCAGGGTCGTCAATTCTTTGATCGGACATCTGCTGTGTCTTCTCACAATTTCTTGTGTAATGGTAGACTTCTTAATATTTTCAAGGAACCCGTCGATACATCTGCAATGCACGTCTTATTACAGAGCATTGATCCTCATTCGATAACCATCCCGAGATTCTATCATTGGATTGTTGATCCTATCATGATCAACAATAGACACGAAATACCTCTGTACTTCTGAGCTTTGGTCTTCTGATTATTTGCTTCTCCTGTTAGTTCTTCCTCCTGATCTTGCGCTATCGAACTTTTGCACACTGTATGAAATTTTCTGCTAACTTGATATTCTGATGACATCAATGACAATTCCATCTGTGGTAATTCATCATTAACAATAGGTCATCACATTGACTATTGACATCAATGACAATCTATCCAACAATCTCCCCCTTTGTCATTGAGGGAAACACACTATCTTCATAATCAAAACTCCCCCTGTGATGATGCTTTCCTCTTATGAAGTTTTCTTTTTATGAAGTTTCTCTCCCCCTTTGACATCAATGGCAAAGGGTTTCTTCTCCTATGATCTATTTGTATAAGTAATTTTATGACCACTGGTAACACCTCCTGCAATCACACTTTTTCTATCATAACTGAATGACTCCTTCTGTCAATATGTTCTCTCTCTTCTTCTGACTACTCTCCCTCTTTGTTTCTCAAAAGGTAGCTCTTCCTGACCAGGTTTCATCCCCTGTTGATTTACTAACTTCTTATCTCAGTTGATTGGGATTTTTTGTGTTTCATATGAGTAGTCTTCTTGATACAAATTTTTGTAGTGATCGAGTCTTTTCAAGACTTAATCTAATTTTTTTTTTTTTTAACCAAAACATCCCTTGAGTTTTTACTGACTGTTCTCCCCCTTTGTTTCTAAAAGGGTAGCTTTTTTTGCTAGGGTTTCTCCTCTTGTTATTTCTGCAGGATATTATGTACCTCATTTTGTACATCAGGATGTTGCTTCTACAAATGCCGCTGTCCTACTGGAATACTGCGCAATTGTAGCTCATCTTTATTCAAACAACCCTTGGTTCTGTCCATCGATTCTCATCGATCTCTAACTAAGATACCAATTGTTTTTATTTTCTTTATCTTCAGGGTCCTCCTTGGGATAGGGACACTTGGATGCAAAATGACCAACTTTTCCACAGTTATAACATTTGAAAAGAATATTTCCTTTGTACTTCCCTGATCCTTTTTGAAGTTTTCTAATGAAATTGGCTTCTTCCACATCAGATTCTTCATGATGGATGGATTGAGGTTTTTGTTCTTGATTTATCTTTGTCTCAGATACTTTGAAAACTATTTCATCTTTTTTATCATGCCATGTTCTCATTTCATATGCTGTAAATATTCCATGGAGCTGATCAACTGTGAGTGTATTTAGATCAGATCTATCTTTAATTGAAGAAATCTTTGCATCATATCTCATAGGCAATGACCTTAATATTTTTTGCACAATTGGTTTATTTGTAACTTCTTCTTGTTGTTCTAGCGTTGAAGATTCATCTTCAACATCATTATTATGTGAACCAGAAGCTTCTTTATCCTTGTTTTGAGAATATTCCTTATTAGAAGTTTCATCCTCCAAACTCCTATTATTAACTTCATCAGATTCAGGAACAATATTTTCCTCGTCTTTCTTATTTGGTACTTTAGATTTTCTTTTCCATGTCTTCTTATTTACTCTTGTTGTCATATTGTATGATGCATTTCTCATTGACTATTTTCTTGAGCTCCAACAGTTATAGGATTTTTGGCCATATCCACCACAACTATAGCAATTCATAGTGTAACAATGTGCAACAATATATCCAACATGATTGCTGTTCCAACATCTTATACTGTTGTTGAACCTACCTACTTGTTTTCTTCCATGGTGCCTACAATCCAAGGCTTTATGACCATATACATTACAAGAAAAATAATAACCGTTAAAGACACTCTCATACCTTATTTGATTCATCCATGAACGTGTCTCTCTTTTGAATTTTCTTTGAGGTCTATGCATAACTTCTGGATGTATTCCATGATATGATCTTCTAAATTTTGTAGTGTTGCTTTTATTCTTTGAGCATGAAGAACCTGCATCATACTTGCTTTCACTTTTTGCAAATGAAAGAGCCGTGTCATACCTGTCTTCATCTTTTACAAATGAAGGACCTGCATCAAATTTCTTAGTGGTACCGATCTTTTCCTTATTGTATCCAAAACCATATTTATCATTTGGTGATCTCTGACTATCCAAGATCTCATCTAGGGTTATGGAGCTGTTCAAGAACTTGTTTTGGGTGTCTAACTTCTCAAACTTCTTTATAAGATTCACAACTTCTCCTTCCAGCTCTTGACATGATTCTTACTTTTTGTCCAACTGATTCCTTACTACCTCTTCTCTCCTTTTGGCTTCTTCAAGTTGGATTTTAAGATTGACATTGCTTTCCCTTAGTTCTTTTAGATCTGCAAATCTTTTGCTTGAGACATCATTTTTTAGTCTTTTGATTTTCTCTTCCTTTTCTTTTGTTAGATCAACAATTTTTGTTTTCAATCTATTGATTTCATCTTTTTTTTTTTTCTAATTGAATATTTTGCTCGGATATGATTTCTTCATTCTCTTTGAGATTTTCTTTTATTTCTAGAATATGCTTCTGATTTCCAAGCTCATCATCTTCCTTCTCCTTTTCTTTTACTTGATTGATTTCTTTCTTCAGCTTCTTGATCTCTTCTTCTTTCTCTTCTAACTGATTGTCCTTCTCATATATTATTTTATCACTATCCTTGAGCATTTGATTTATTTTCAAGACATGTTTTTGACTCTTTTCAAGATATTCTTGAGTGTAGTCATGAAGATAACTATAGTCTGATTCATTATGGTGATAGAGGTATTCAGAGAGACTCCAGTCAACCTTTTTTTTGGCCTTTGGTAGTTTTTCTTCTTCTTCTTCCATAGGATAAATGCTAACAAAACATTATGTTATTGTATCTGAGTCTTCTTCTTTATTTGCAGAGGAGGATTCAATATTACTGTTATTGCAATCAAAATATTGTGGAGAGTCCTTACTTTTATTGATGGTTGAGTCTTCATCTTTATCCTTGATAGGAATGTCTTCTGTGTCTTCATTTTTTATTTGATACATCTTTCTAACTTTAGCCATAAGTCCTTGGTGGATGTGCATAGTCCTATGATTGTCTTGACTATATTTGATAATCCATTGAGAAGAATATTCAATGCCACTTCATTGTTCTTCCTTGCTCTTCTTTGGATTGTAATTTTGGATAGATTCTTTGATGTAGTTAAGTCCCAGGGCTTGCTTACTACTGAACTCAAAACTTCAGATCCTTTTGACTTCATAAACTGTTTCATATTTTCTCTCCATGAGGAATAATCTATTCCATTGAATAAAGGAGCTTCAATTGCGGAGAGAACCATCTATCCACACATTTCTTCAGGATCTGCCTTCCTGTATTTAAACTGTGTTTTGAAGGAACCTCGCTTGTGATACCAATTGAAGAACACACGTCCCACACTAAGAGGGGGGTGAATTAGTGTGTGAACTATTTTAACTATTTATTTTCACAAGTTACCACTTAAAACATATTTGAACATATTAAGATCAATCACATCATAATTACAATGAACACAAAGACACTAGATGTTTGTATAAGATTTTGTATAATAAATATGAACATAGTAATATGAATATATGTGAGAGAGGATTTTATTTTAGCACCAACTAAATGTTTCAACACCAACTAAAGTAATGAGCACCAACCCCTTGGAGAGCACCAACTCTCAACCAAGACCCAGCTTGGCGCATGACCTAGCTTGCTGCAAGACCCAAATTGCTGATAGAACCCAGTCTATCCAACTAGAGTTTATTCAACTCCACCAGTAGTGATCAATTATAGAATCAATTATATCTTATGATCAGAGGTATATCATAAGACACTCATCACCGCATTTCATATTCTCTATAATTCACATTTTCTTTCCTCTGATATCTTCTTGGAATCTTCTTCGGTTTTTGATCTTCTAATCTCAACCACATAGACCCTTTCTTCTCAGCCTTCTTCCTTGTTTATATATTATTCAAAACAACATGAGATACAAAATATCATGTCCCTTCATTTCGAACATCGTGCCTCTTCGATTAATTAACCTTAATTAGAATAACTGTTTTATCATTTTTACAGTGAAGGCTTTCCATAAATCGATCACTGTCATGGATCAATTTAATCCTTTAAATTCGATCCCGAATCTCTGTTAATTTTACAGAGACCAGATTCTATGGAGGCACTTCCTTCAAACCATCATATATGAAAATGTCATAGAACCACAAGCTTTACCAATTATAGCGACATATTACAATCTGCCCTTTCAAGCTTCTTTACCATATGACCAATAACAATGACTTCACACTTAGGCAATTAGACCAAACAAGCACTTCATTAAATCAACGATCACGATTCGATCTCTGATGAGATGGACGACTAACGAGATTTCAACACTTAGACATTTAGGTCTTCGTGACTTACAACATTACAAAACTCCCGATTATGATATCGCCGATACAATCGGACGGTTCACGTTTATTTCACGGAGATAGATCAACAGTCAAGTTTAAATCTTACACTCATCCTTTCACTGCTAAATCTGATGGCTATGAATTAATTATGCATTGAGATGGATGGTCACAATTTACAATAGGTCTCCGGACTCCGAGTCCATGATTTGTTGACAGGTATCCTCTTTAATCCAACGACCATCCTCCGGAGGTGGTCACCTACTGTGTGAGTCATCAACAATGGACACCCCTTGCCATCGGTTAACATTTTTGCTTACTCTATCCTTCCACTGATTAGATCGACGATCAAGATTTAATTACTCGTTGAGATGAGCGGCTTACGAGATTTCGGGTTATTTTTCCTTCGAGACTTTGTTGCTTCCAACATACAAAAACTCTCGAATACGATATCCTCGAAATGATCGGATGACACATATTAATTCCTTTATTATTTAATCCAACGACCATGACTTAATCATGTTTATCAACTTCAACGATTACGATTAGATCTTTAGCTGAGATGGACGGTTGTCGAAGTTTCATAACTTCGACCTACGGATCTTCATAACTTCCAATAATTCATAATTCCCGATCACGAAATTGCCGGTCAGATCGGACAACTCATATTACCCACTGAGATGGATGGCTGTTGCAATTTCGACACTTTTCCCTTTTGGTTTTCGTGACTTCTAGCATGTCAAATATCCGAAGCTATCAATCTGCTGACGCGTGTCCCTTTCACAATTTCGGCGTTCGGGACTTCGGGATATTAGAGTGTTTTCTAGCTATGTAAAACTCTTGAAGTAGAAACTCTCGACATGACCCAAACATGCTTACATCACATGATGACTTGGCATGTGTCGAATAACTTCCACATGTCACTCTGATTCATGATTTGCACCTACCAGAAATGTTGAATCAACTTGACACTTGTTAGTGTCTGATTGTGCCACGTGTCCGTGTTGACGTGGTCTTGCTGATGTGGTCTGCTGACTAGCAACCTTGATCCAATGGTCCTCATACATCCTCCAGATTTGATGGTCCTTATTAATTTCAGATTTCGGGACTTCGAGTATTTCGATACATCCAACATTTCAAAACTCCTGATACAATTCTTCTGAAGTGACGTAGCTTTGCTTATGTCACCTGTTGACATGGTCATGAGCCAATTTCCTCTTTGACACTTGTCATTTTCTGGTTATTCCATGTGTACATGTTGACGTGGTCTTCCACGCATCCTTGCTGATGAGGTCCGCTGACATGGTTTGTCAATGTGTCATCCTTCCTCGACTTCGGAGGTTCGGCTATCGAGATTGTTTGAAGTATGTTATGTCCAACCTCCTGATCTTCGATATCTCAACTTTATTAATCTTGTGCTATGTGCCTGCCTTCCAACTGATAGTTAGGATATCTTCGGTATTTCAGATTTCGCAAGTTCAGGATCCTTGAGTCGTTGTTACTCCAAATTATCCAATTCCCGAGTTCTGAAGGAAACTCATAGCTAACTGCTATGCAACTTCTTCCTGATCTAACAGTTGAGATCAATCCTCATCAGATCGACAATTATTGTAACTTTGACCAAAAGGTAGGGGGCCTGACAGGTCTTTTCGGGGTCCATGCTGGTGAGCTTCTCGTGGAGTCCAAACACTTAGAGCCCCCACCATACCTTTGCACTACGCTTCGATAAGCTATGGCGAGAGACATGCATATAAAACTATATGCATTTATTCATGCTTCCAATGTGGGATTAATCCTATTCTATGAGACAATCAGGGTCATCAATTCTTTGATCAGACGACTACTGTGTATTCTCACAATTTCCTGTGCAATGGTCGACTTCTTAATATTTTCAAGGAACCCGTCGATACATTTGCAATGCACTTCTTCTTACAGAGCATTGATCCTCATTCGCTAACCCTCCCGAGCTTCTATCAATGGATTGTTGATCCTATCATGATCAACAACAAACATGAAATAACTCTGTACTTCTGAGCTTTGGTCTTCCGATTATTCTCTTCTCCTATTCGTTCTTCCTCCTGAGCTTGCGCTATCAAACTCTTGCACACTGTATGACATTTTCTGCTAACTTGATATTTTGATGACATCAATGACAATTCCATATGTGGTAATTCATCATTAACAATAGGTCATCACATCGACTGTTGACATCAATGAAAATTTGTCCAACACATTATTAGATATGATCCAAGAGGAAGGCTTGTAAAGTATAATGTACCAGAAGAAGATGATATTGAAGAAGAAGAAGATGTAGAGGTACATGAGGTAGATATATTGTCCGATTAAGAAGTCATAATTTGAGCCRGATGTAGATGACAATGTTCTTGATGTTGATATTGACAATGATATTATCTAAAATGACATTGATGACGATGTTGATATGGCCAATCCTTTCAATGTTGATTCTGAATCAAATGATACATATGTAGAGTTAGAATAAGAAGAAGAAGATGAATGGTATTGTAGAAATGTTGAAATGTAGGAGGTATTGTCATCGTCATCATCGTCGTCATTGTCATAACCGTAATCAACATTGTCATCGTCGTCATCATCATCATCATCGTCGTCATCTTGGTCATCGTCATTGTCATCATCATCATCATCATCGTCATCATTGTCATCATCATCATCGTCATCATAATTGTTGTAATCGTCATCATCATCATCATCATTGTCATCATCATTGTTATGTGGGTTAGTGGTTATGTGGATTATTAAGGTTAGGGGATATCGAATATAAAGGTTAGGGTTTATATCGGTCCTATGGATTATTGGTTATATGGATTAGGGTTATATTTTTTATGGTATATATGCATTAGTCATTATATGGGTTACATGAGTGGTGGTTGAGGGATGGAAGGGGATACGAGTTATGAATAATATAAGGGACGAGGTATATTATGAGGGGATATATGGGTAAGGATTTAAATTGTATACACATTATATGGATTGGCCTTTATAAGCATTCAAGTTTATAGTGGTTAAGGATTAGGTGCTTGAGGTTAGGGAATAATTATACATATTAGTATCATAGGTATTATGAGAATTTGGGGTAGGGATTAGGGTTCATATGAATTATGGGTAAGAAGGGTTATATGTAAGAGGGATATATTAGGGACTACAATGGTAAGGGTTATAGAGACTAGACTTTATAAGGGTTGGGTGTGTTGATTTTTTTTGTATCTTTGGGAGGTATTCCCATTAGAGGCCAAAGTTCCAAGAATGTGGGAATTTTTGTTGGCACCGGTTTTGATTTTCGTTTCAGTGAAATCGGCATAGAAATGAGGCTAGGGCATCATGGGCAAGTTTATGGGCTTTGTGGGTTTGTGTGGGGGTGCCACACCAACAAAGAGAATTAAAATATTCTAATTAATTGTTGAGTTTAGGAAGGGATCCTAAACTCAATAATTGGACTCCTATATAAAGGAGAGATGCCATTGTGACATTAGATCATCATATTGTGGAAGAATGGAGTTGGCATAAGTGAGGTTTCACTTGTGTCAAGGAGGATTGGTGATCTCAACAAAGGGAAAGTATGCAAGGTGGTGAATCTGTCCTTGAAGAGAGAGGTGAAGAAGGTCACACGTGTGGAGTGAATTTTTTGTATAATATGCAGTTTGTAGGAGGACAAAGCACATATATACATGGATTGTAGAAGGACGAAGCACATATATATGCGGATTGCAGAAGGACAAATCATGTATAGGGTATACACGATTTGCAGTGGATCAAACAAAGTTTATCCATGGCTTGCCAATAAGGTGAATCACATATCTGTTTTTCTGGGGAAGTATAGATCCATACACGATGATAGGTGAAGTCAACAGGCCGTACATGTCGTCTACAACAGATTCGTGGGCAGAGGAGATTTCTAGAATATTGTTGAGGTTTGGTTTTTTGATTTGTATATTGGAGAACAAGGGTGTTCTCAGTTTTTGGTGACTTTGGAGGATAAGGTTGTTCTCAAATTTTTGGTGATATTGTATTGGCTAGGAGAGATGGTTTTACCCTTAGGATTTCATATATTAACAAGGTTACATAAAAAAATTATTGTGTCTCTTGTGTATTGATGATTCATCTGTGATCTTGTTGTTTCTGCTGCATATGTTTCCAGTCAATAGTTTTAGTGTAAATTTGTTTAGTGATAGTTAGATCACTAGGAAGCAATTTTCATATCTAAAATTAGTCACATAGAGTTTCATGTGAATATTGACATTGTTTTAGAGCTTGGGATTTGAAGAGAAGGGGATCATCTTAAGACACTTTGTTGGCTACAACACTGGAAGAGTGTTTTACTTGTTCTTGTTCTGGGCAGGTCAAGATGGTGAATACATTGAAGCTTGAGGATAGGTTGGAAGGGGAAACCAACTTCTAGGCTTGGAAGGCAAGGGTTCTCCTTACGTTGGAAGAGAATGAAATCAAGGAGTATGTTGAGGATGTGGTTCTTAGTATGTCTGATCTAGTAGAATTGGCATTCCATAAGAAGAGGGAAGTGAAGGCCAAGAAAGTATTTCTAAAGTCTGTGAAGGACCACTTGATTCCTTACATTGCCGAGAAAGAAACTACCAAGGATATGTATGATGCTTTGGTGGGTCTTTATCAAAAAAATAATACTAGCATAATGCTACACTTGAAGCATCAACTTCATATTGTCAGTATGACCAGTGAAGACACAATTGTCAGTTATCTTATCAATATTACTCGGATACGAGATAAGATCACAACTATTGGCGAGATAGTGAAAGATGTTGAGTTGGTGAATATAGCATTGAGAGGTCTTCCTAGGTCCTAGGTGTTATGGGATTTTTCCCCTATGACCTTAGGTCATGTCACAACAGATCAAGACCATATATAAAAGACATAACCTACCCTCACACACAACAAGGCTATGAGAAAATAATTACTTTAAGGAGAGAAAGAGAGAGACAGAGAAGGAGAGGCCTCACACATTGTATCCTACATCTGATGTCAAACCTCACTCTCCACCTTTGATGTTGCTCCTGATCTCCACCAGTATCAACCTACAAAAGAAGACCAAGTCTGTGCTGCAACAAGGTACTTATGAATTCAAATCATACATATAATTTGCAAATATTTACGTACATGAAGAAGACTAACATATATCGATAGATTGAAATCAATTTACACATGTGTGAAGGGAAAGATAACTCTTTTATTGAAAACGATAAAAGTGGGTAGTTACAACCTGACTCGAACCACCAACACTCCCTCGAAGCCAACTGCCTAGGTTCCTCCACTAGTCTTTCAAGCATCAACTCAGCAAGATGACCCTTCTTTGGATGACCCAAAATGGATAGGAACACACCCTATGGTCATTTAAGGAAGAAGAAGGAGTATTGGAAAACAAGTTCCAGAACAAAGGGATGCTACTAAGAGGATTAAAGGAAATAGAGAAGCTTGTAAATTCGTTAGCATAATCTTTCACCTAGGTTCTTCTCCTCATTTGTAACGTCCCCAGCCACCCCAAGCTAGGCCATGTCACACCACCTAAACTTTTGTAGCTCTGAATCAACCAAACTGTAACAACCCCAACATACTAATAGACCTTGCTACTCAAAATTTCTCTACATAGTTTCTACTCTAACACAAGTCCAGGCAATATCACTTGAGGTAACATGCTCATCCGAATTTGAGTCGTGCCGCACAACTTAAATTAGCGAAAGCATCATTCTCTTTTTAACACAACCTTATGCAACATAAGTAACTAAAAAAACTACACACACCAACATATTGGCCACACAATACAACTATTTGTGCAATCATCTTGGTGTCATGCGTTTGTTCTGATTTCTCTATGCACAGAGTCTATTTCCTCGAACACAAATATGAATTTCAGATTCCTGTGCACGCAGGTTGCTTTCCTGCACACCCAACTACCCAATTCTCTTCTTGATGTCTCATAACCAAAATCACAAGTTTATCTTAACACACAAATGTACCATCAACTGGCATACTCATGCACAACTACAAATATAGGCTATAAACACCATATGTACATGTACAAGAAACAACAACAAATAATTATATGCAACTACATACAAGCATTATCCCAAATCAAGCATAGAAAAATATGCACACAGTAAACAAGACAAACACATAAGGAACACTTATCTTTAATAAAAGTCACCAAATGCGTGAATAACTCAGACATTCCTCCCAACCATAGAATTTGTTGCTAATGGGTCAACTATATGTACTAATTTCCCTCTATTAAATTGTCAACCAGGGTAAGTAGACTTAGAGTTGTGACACGGTATGAGTCAAGGAAGAAAGGAAAGCTAATAGAAATATTAACTAACCAAAATGATGGTTTACCCTAGGGATCAACACTCTTTTTCAATTTATGGTTCTACTTTAACAGTTGATTTAAAATACTCTAAATAAGTTACAATCCATCTAAACAATATACTTGAATTTAGATATAGAGAGCAATCTTTAAAATAGTAAACTCATTAATCTAAGTGAATCAAATTTTTAGAAGCAATATTTAACTATAAAAAAATCATCTAAGTAAGCAACTCTCTGAGTGAACACGCAACCTATGGATTGTTATTGGATAAATCCGTAAGTGCGGACACAAACCGATCTCCCTAGATCCACCTGGATCTAGAACAAAGCAAGACAGAACATGACTCTTTCCCTAGATTTTGACCATTGAATTAAATAGGAGACAAGAACAAAGAACATACCTTATGATCACTTCCTATGGTCTTTGTTGCTCCTGCTTCACTCCAGTGCTCTCGTGCAGCCAAGACCAAGACAACACAAACCAACCAAAGTGAAGAAAGCACAATCTATTCAACAATCAATCTATGTATATGATCAAGGAATTATACAATAAAGTGGAATTAGCTTTATGGGAAAGGGACATGCTACTGTATCATATTAATGGAAAGTAAAGATTACAACCTGAGCCTTGATGTCACAAACTTCCTTTCGATGGCCCTTGGCTCCGACACACACACTTGCTCACTTGCATGAAGAAGATCAACTCCTTTATATAAACTTGCTGGAGTCTCCAAGCTGTTGTAGCTTCAGTCCTTCACACAATTCTTTCACCAATTCTCCAATGAATCTTGCTTAACCTTTTCCATGAGAATTCCCTCAATATATAGGAGAGAATGAATTAGTTACTTGGATAAGAATGATCCCAAAATATCAGGGAATCTAGTACTAGGATAACCATTCGAATGCCATCTCATCCTTCTAGAAGATTCCCTTCTAGAAGCATCGAGAATTCATCTTTTTCCTTCCTTTAGAAAGAGTTCGCACCCTAGTAGTTCAACACAGTGCGAAATTCTCACACTCTGGCTTAAGGCAGCTTGCAAGAATCATGCATTCTCACAGGAAAATATACTAGCAGCCTGCGAACAGTCTTCAAAAATGAGTTTTCTGGAAGAGATGAAAATAAATTTTTCTCAGGAGAAAGTTCTTATGAAGAGCTTGAGTACACCATCATTAATACATCATCATGATGACCAAAATCATGGGTAACATAATGCCCCCCAAAGCATGAGGTTGGAACCAGTGATAGCCGATAGACTTTGTAAACTGCATGTGTGTGTTGGGAACCAGGAACACACCTAATCGGAAACCTGCGAACAACCAAGCATCTGCAGAATATCATATATATCAATTATGAGGTAGGCATTCCCATACTCAGATCACAGACTGACGACATTATAGACATGGGTCATGGCCACCAATCATACACTGTGGATCCATGCCGTCAAAATATAGCATAGCCACCAGAATACACTGTGGATCTATGTGAGAAATTTCAAATCAAGACGACATAACCACGAGACATACACAGTGGATCTATGTGTCGCAAATTATACATACTCCATCGCAATCTAGATCACAAAGATGATATCCAGGGTCTTCAATCTCGTCACCCAAAGTACGAATCTAACCATGTGATTACATGTGTTGAAGTCAAACATCGTAGAAACCACTTGATTACCGGTCATTGATGAAACCATTAACAAGTGCAAGGGAAATCACCATTGATGTCAATGACTCCCAAGGTACCATAATACAATCCATCGAGTGTGAATAAATGAGTTGAAGTTGAACATTCGATGGAATCTTTCGATCAGGGGTCAATGATGTAAACCCACTGTCGAAAGCGAGGAAACTTGCCATTGAGGCATGCAAGCTCCAAGGTACCAAATAATTTCTAAGTCTTGATTCCGAATAATGAGCTGAAGTCAATGGAACAAAACTCATCATAGGAGGGCCTTGATGTATCCCCCATCAATGACACAAAATGAGTAATAGATTTTGAAGGTGAAACATAGTATGATGTGAATTGGACTGGACACAGGGAAGGCCGACACGAAGAGAATGGATAACTGCAGATGGCCGACTCAATATAGGTTTCAAAAGGACTTCTCTTGAACATATGAAAGTCACGACCAATGATTTGGCAACATTGACTCAAAGACGACACAGGGAATGACCTTGTAATAAATCGAAAGAGAGACAAATGGATTTCCCAAACTGGATTAAAATGATGAATAGGGGGTGTCATGTTCAAGAGAGACACTTACTTCCAATCAATACGAAGATGAAAACATATCCCTTTCCCAAATTTTCCCCCACCATTTCTGGCGAGTACCTCTTTATTTTTACGCAAGCTTGAGGAGGATAACATATGCTTGTTGATGTAAGCTCATCCTTGGGATGAGTCCCTCAGAGTATGTTTAACGAACCCTAAGAAGGAGTGGTTCGGTCCCATCACGGGTCTGTCAATGTTTGTTTAACGAGTCCAGAGATAGAAAACTCGAAGGTTTTTCAAGATTATAGAGTTTGGAAAAATACTTAAAAGAGAACTCTCTCAGTTCCTTTTTCATAAAATAGTCTGGATGAGACCGAAAAAGAGATAAATTATCGCTCACCAGACGCTTATTTCAAATACTTTATTGAGCATGAAAATAGCAAGGTCGCTCGGCGATCTTTTCATGTTTAGAGAGTCTGAAAAGAGCTTAAAGAGGACTCCAGGGGGTTCCTTTTTCATATAACCTTTACGAGTCCGAAAAAGTGATAAAAGTATACTTGGTTACATTCTCATTGATTTGCGAGCATGAGAAAGAACAAATACTAAGATCGGTAACTTATTCTCATGTATTTACGAGCATGAGAAAGAACAAAGACTAAGCTCGGGATTGTTTTCATTTTTACACAAGCTTCAAAACAAAACAAAACTACGCTTGGGATAGATTTTATTTTTACACAAGCTTAAAAACTAAAMAAAACTATGCTTGGACCTGGTTTCATTTTTACACAAGCTTGAACCAGAGGAAACTATGCTTGAGGTAGGTGGTTTTATTTTTACACAAGCTTGAACCATAGAAAACTATGCTTGGACTTCCCAACACATTATCCACGAATTCGCATGGTTGGTACTTAGCCCCCAACTTAAGAAGCTAGCGGCTCAACTTCAGCATGAAGTCTAGAGGCTGAGGCAAATGCCCCCCAAGATTCATTTCATCCAACTGCAAAGGAGCATGAAATGAAGCTTCAAATACTAGACAAAGGACTTGACTCAAATAGAGAGGGGGGAAACTATTTCATTTTTAAATGAGCTTGACATAGAAACAAGAACTATGCTCGTAACCTCTGTATTTTTTTTTTAACAAGGTTGCTACAGAGACAAAAAAACTATCCTCGCAAGTGGTTTCATTTTTTAACAAGCTTGAAATTAGAAAACTATGCTCAAAGACTTATGTTTCATTTTTTAACGAGGTTGTCACAGAGACGCAAAAACTATCCTCGAAGACCTCTCTTCTTGATCATGGATTCCAAGAGGACAATGCTCTGGAATGACACCATGTCAAGGGACATAACTCAGTCATAGCTTCCAAGAGGTCTTCACTGGAAGCAAGAAACACACTCTGGAAGGACACCATGTCGAGGGTCCCAACAGGAGTAAAGAGATCAAGATCTAGCAACCCTATCGAAGAGATCACCGTGTCAATTACTGGATCTAAGTCATCAGAAGTTGAAGTCATGGGAGACAACGCCACATAATTGACCTGAGGTGGGGACGATACCATCTGCATATAAGAACCATTCAGGGAGGCAATCCAGGCGGGGTCAATGAATGAAAGTTGATCAACAGTCACAACTCGTCCATCGTGAGGGAAAGATATCACACGAAAAAGAGTAGACACAATAACTTTCATGGAATAGACATAATCTCGCCTAAGGAGTAAAGAAAAATCCAAGGGGTCTTGGAATACCATGACATCAATAAAGATAGTTTTCCCTCCCAAAGTTACAAGAAATTGAGGAAGGGTCCCTAAAGGTTGACTGGTTCTTCTGTTAAAAGCTAACAGATTCTGCGTAACCGATGCAAGTGGAGGATAACCCAAATCTTGCCAAGCAATAGAGGACAAAATACTAACGGACGAACCTTCATCTATCAGTGTCTGAGGAACGTCCTGACCACAAACTTGCACTGTAATCTGGAAAGGAATGTAAGAGGGAAGACGAGGTCCAGTTAGCACACCCCAATCAAAATGGATGGCCTCATAACTTGGAGGGGGTTCCATGGGAGGAGGAGGAATACCCCTCGACACAACATAGTCTGTATCAATGAGAAAAATGTGGGCAGTATCAGGTTTACTCTCTAGCAGGAGAGTAGGATCGAACGATGATGAGATTAGATTGACCACTTGGGTTTCATTCTCCAAGGGGAGAATGGGGTCGACCACTTGGGTGACACTCTCTAACGGGAGAGTGGGATCGACCGATGATGGGATCAAATTGACCTCTTTAGTTTCACTCTCTGAGGGGAGAGTGGGATTGATCGAGGAAGGTATCGGATCAACCACTTTTTCAATTGGTTCAACTAAGGACATGACCAAATTGACGACATGATCAACCGGATTGACCGGTGAAGGGACCAGAGTGATCATTCCATCAACCATTGGAGGATTGAGAGAAAGCTTATGGTAAGCAACTGGAAGTTGAGGCTTTGAAACAGTCATGTCTTCCAGTAATTTCGAGGCTTCGCCCATATGAGGACAAAGGTGAGTGAGATGACTCCCTTTGCATAACATACATGGGAACTTGACTCTACTTTTCTTCTTCCCAACCATATCATGACTGGTTGACGGGGGGTCGTCAACATGTTGTTCAGAGGCTAACGACATGGTTTGGCGAGGGTGTGTAGACCATGCTTCTATAACCTTGGATAGACCAGGGAAATCCTTAAGAAGATGGCTACCCTTACAAAGCTTGCAAGGGTACTTGGGCTTACGGGTTGTTTGGGTGATCTTGACATCATCAACACTCCCGGCATGAGTAACAGTAACTGGTTGTTTTCCAACATGTTTGACAGTGGTTGGAGGTTTTGACCCTTGTTTATCTTTCTTCTTCTTATTCTTTCTTTTCTTCTTCTTCTTATTCACCAGGTTACTAGCTTCAGAACTTTCACCTGACGAAGAAGATGAAACAGAAGGCGACATTGCAAGCGAAGAAGGCGAAGAAGACCTTACTGGTGAAGAAGGTGAAGGATCAACATGAGGTTTATGTTTTTGGGGAAAAGTGCTTACGACCGAAGCACTTACTTCATTTGAGATTACCTGAGTGGAAAACAACCACACCGACAATCCAATTGTGAGACCTGGAAGGCTCAAAGTAGCGATGTGAGGAGGACATATGTTTCCATAAGAAGGAAAAACAAAAGGTTCCCTTGGAGCAGGTTTTCCTTCATTGGTCATTTCGGGAACTGACGCCATTAAAAATCCAATCTAGAGTCCACTAGGGAGAACAAACAACACATGCTAAAAATCTAGTAAGCAAGCAGACAAACAAAACCTTCTCACAATGAGCACACTAGTTGGTGATGAAATCCAACGTCGTGGGAACAATATAAGAAGGGGCTAAGATAGAGCGGGTGGAAAAGTTACGATGATGACCTGCTTAATGGACTTACACCCTGGTGCAAGCTCCCACACATAATCGTGGGTATACCCTCTGTTGTTCCTGAGTCTGTACTAAGGCTCAAAGTACAGTGTCAAGGCATCCGAAAAGAGGTAAAAGATGTATACAGTAATAAAGTCTCATTCGGTATTGGAAACTAAGGGAGATTTCTATGTTCCCTACGCCTAGATTCCAACTGTTCCTGGGTTGCGATATCTTGTTCAATGGCCACCCATGAACTTTCTAATTCTTCCCGGGTATAAGCAGTTCTGAGGGTTGTGCTGAAAAGATTTAATGCGATATTGGTTTGATCTAATATCCCGAGTTGAATATTGGGTTGAATTACCGGGGGTACAGTCATTGAGGAACAGTAAGGGTATGGAAATGATTTAACAAGAGATTTTAATGNCTGATTCGATTCGGTCGAAAATAAGAGAAATCTTCGTATGAAGAACGAAATGGGACTACAAACAAAAGGCCCTTTCCCGTAACTGTATGATTTTCGTAAAAGATATGAAATGAGAGAAGAACATCCAATATTAGTGACATAAAAATCCTTATCAATAAAAACTCACATATATATGGGAAGAGAAATTGACATGAACATAATTGACATGGTGCAAGTAAACAAAAAATCCTGTAACTGTAACTTGGTCTTACACCTGCTGATAGCCGGTGCAGAGGAAAGACAAGAGACAATTACTGTAATATGAACCTGCTTCACTATAGTAGTGGTGGTACTGAGTTATAGCGATACCTTTCAGTTATGTAGAG
>ML786037.1:584596-603119 GCA_009831015.1 Picea engelmannii | reverse complement strand
AATATAAAGCAAGAAATTAAATCTTTTTGTTTCAAAAATTTCACTAAAAGCAATAATGAACTTTGTTAAAACAAAGAAACCCAAACTAGTCTTTTCAATTGCATGAGGAAAGTGATCTTTCAAACAATAAGCAAATGATAAAAGAACAAGAAAACTCAACTTTCAACCAATCACTAGTTCTTAACTAATCAAACACACTCAGATTCTGAAAACAGAGAGAATGGTTTTGCCAAGAAAAGTCAAGAAACGAAAGTCAAGACACAAATGACAAGAAAAGTCAAGAAACGAAAGTCAAGACACAAATGACAAGAAAAGCCTTGAAATCTTAAGACTATTCATGCACGCAAACGAAGACAAGAAATAAATCAATAAATGGTCCAAGAAACACATATGAGGCAATCAAACTGATCTGGGCAGTTAAAAATGCCAAAACCCAAACCTAAAGTTTTGAAAAATTGAGTTCGCAAGCAGGCAATATTACACAGTGCGAGAATCACTGATTCTTGCAGGTGACCCTTGAGAAGGATGCGAGAACCTCGCACTGAAACCTAAAGGCAGAGTGCTAACTCTACCTATTCTCGTAGGCTGCAATGAAGTACAGTGCGAGAATGTCTGAACATAGTCAAAATTTTGGAAAATGAAGAAAAACTTGAAAAGGCCTCTGGACCCAGAGGGTCTATTAGGATATCCTGAAGACTCAGAGATTGATAGGACAGGAGAAAAGTGAAACCAGAGAAAATGGCCACAGAAAAATACCAAAAACCACAAATAAAATGGGATCTCTCCCCAGCGGAGTCGCAAATTTTGTTATTGGATAAATCCGTAAGTGCGGACACAAACCGATCTCCCTAGATCCACCTGGATCTAGAACAAAGCAAGACAGAACGTGACTCTTTCCCTAGATTTTGACCATTGAATTAAATAGGAGGCAAGACCAAAGAACATACCTTATGATCACTTCCTATGGTCTTTGTTGCTCCTGCTTTGCTCCAGTGCTCTCATGCAGCCAAGACCAAGACAACACAAACCAACCAAAGTGAAGAACGCACAATCTATTCAACAGTCAATCTATGTATATGATCAAGGAATCATACAATAAAGTGGAATTAGCTTTATGGGAAAGGGACATGCTACTGTATCATATTAATGGAAAGTAAAGATTACAACCCGAGCCTTGATGTCGCAAACTTCCTTTCGATGGCCCTTGGCTCCGACACACACACTTGCTCACTTGCATGAAGAAGATCAACTCCTTTAGATAAACTTGCTGTAGTCTCCAAGCTGTTGTAGCTTCAGTCCTTCACACAATTCTTTCACCAATTCTCCAATTAATCTTGCTTAACCTTTTCCATGAAAATTCCCTCAATATATAGGAGAGAATGAATTAGTTACTTGGATAAGAATGATCCCAAAATATCAGGGAATCTAGTACTAGGATAACCATTCGAATGCCATCTCATCCTTCTAGAAGATTCCCTTCTAGAAGCATCGATAATTCATCTTTTTCCTTGCTTTAGAAAGAGTTCGCACCCTAGCAGTTCAACACAGTGCGAACTTCTCGTACTCTGGCTTAAGGCAGCCTGCGAGAATCATGCATTCTCGCAGGCAAATATACTAGCAGCCTGCGAACAGTCTTCAAAAATGAGTTTTCTGGAAGAGATGAAAATAACTTTTTCTCAGGAGAAAGTTATTATGAAGAGCCTGATTACACCATCATTAATACATCATCATGATGACCAAAATCATGGGTAACATGGATTAGTAAGCAATCTCTCAAAATCAATTCTTCAAAGTGAACTCTATTCTTAAAGCATGTCTTCAAAAACTCATAATTAATTTTATCTTGCAGGAAATAAGCCCTAAGATTATACTAATATGCCTAACTGAAAGAAAGAGCATCATGACAGTATTCAAATGTGATGGTTATGTCTATGGTGGTGAATTACGTCATGATGACATCTAATCACTACTGGCAATTCAAATGGAATCAACTCGATGCTGATTTCTACAGAGAAATGCAGAGTATGGATAAGATAGTCTATAGAAAGATTTTCCATCAGGAAAACAACATTACATGTTCTTATAATCCATATAGTCTACAGACATTGTGCATGAGAGATTCAAAATCAATCACTTGTTCTTTCACACTAGTACTGGAAAATATTCAGTACGGAATTAATAATTCATGCAAGCCTACAAAATATAATTAAAAATCATAACTCAAAATCAACTCTTATCCTATCATACTGATGCTAGAAATAAAGCGAACAGTTCATGTAAATCTACAAGCAGTAATTGACCTAATTTAATAAAGTAGATGTGGCTAAGAGAAACACTACCTAAATAACCAAACCGTGGAATGATTTACAGTTTTATGAACAAAACATAGAGCTATGATGGCATAGTTAAACAACTTATAAACAAATGAATTGCAACCTGCATAACAAGGTGTTAGGTGTCAAAATATAAACAAATAAGTATGGACAACTATGAATGCTCTGTAATACACATACAATCCAGGAAGTGATCTGCAAGTTAGAAAAGATATACATAGTGATACAATTTAAAAAAGTAACTCGAAGTTAGCAGTGATGAAATCCAAATGCAAAGATGTAAATATACATTGATATGAACAAGCTACCCAGACCACTGGTGGCCCCCCCAGACGGTCATGGCACCACTCCAATTTAAAATACACAGTCACAGAATTAACATAGCATTAATATTAATCACCAAACAGAGTCTACAGAAAAAATCCAAGATAATGTCTGTATGTATATAAAAATTGTGTCTCTGGTGGCATAGACCAACAGGTATATATAGAGTTTGTACACAACTTGAGAGGTCGACCACTGAAAGGGTCGATGCTCTCTAAAACTAAAAATTCATTAAGTTTTAGCAACATAACGCATCTCCTCCAACAACCTAATGTGCTCAAAATAGTGGCCGATGCAACTGCTCAAATATGAATGTGATGGGTTCCATAGCTGGAGGGCGCGAGCAGGCACAAAACCCATGTCTCCTATTCGCCCAGAGAATCCCTCCAATATGTTAATCACCAACTGGACTGCGCTCCAAGTGTCGGATCGAGGATTGGAAGGAGGAATGGATGAAGGACTAGATGAAGGACTAGATGGAAGGCCGGATCATGTTTTTGTCCTGTTGCAAGCAAATGAAAAATGTTAAGAAAGCATAATCACTCAATTGAAGAGAAATTAGCATAAAATCATCACAAAACAACGATTACACATACCTCATGTTGTCCCATGGAAAATTGATGCACAAAACCTGATAACACCTTCGAAAAGAGCTAAATAAAAGCATAGAGTGTATAAATTCCAGATGAAAAAGAGTTTTGGGCATCGAAAAAAGGGGCAAAACAACAAATCAACATTTCTCCCATGCCTAAGAGTTTGTAGGTTCCTCTGCAAAAAAAATGGGTCGCTAGACATAGATATACTCGTGAAGGAGGGGGTAGATTAGCTTTAGAGGCCTCTCCCTCATGCCCTTTGGACTTTTTCTTAGGACTTTTGTGATGCTCAACTACATCCTGAGACCGTGATTAGTGGTAGTCATCTGATCGACCAATTGCTGAAGAGAGTTTACTTTTGCATGCAGTACAACATTGTCATGGTGAAAATGATGATCCACGGTTTCTCGTTTTGCCAGATGTTGGAGCAACTGAGCATTCTCTTTTTGCAATTGCTCAATAGCTGGGGATTGATCAGATGGATCAAGAGAGAAAGGCTTATGCTCCTTGGTAGATGTAGAAGGTATGTCAATTTTAGAAGAAGGTGTAGGAATCTGGGAAGAGGGGGTAACCGTGTCTTTGCGAGGAAGACTCGGTGTGATAAGTTCAAATTTAATCTCTTTATCAATCTTAGACTCCTCTACATAATCTTATTTAAGTTTTTATGGGGGCTCTCATGGTCGGAAGACAATTGAATATGATCTGAAGTACTTGGAGGCTTTATATTGGACTTTCCACTTGTACTTCGAGTGATTCTTCGAAAGGATTTCCCCTTGAATCGATTAGCACCCCTCCTTTTTGTAGGAAGCATAGGAAAATATTGATGAATTGAATCGTGCAATTTCTTTGGTTTAGAATCGATAGGTGTTGGAGGTAACTGGGAATTATCAACATGTTTCTTAATTTTCTTACCAGATGAGGCAATACGGGAATCAATAGTTTTCTTGGCTTTCTTATTAGACATGGAGATAGTTTGAACTGGAGGGTTTGGGTTTTTTGGAGAGTGATGATTAGGTGGGGTAACAATCCCTGGATCGATCGACTTCTTTCTTGTCTTAATTGTGAGATGGGGATTCAAAAACTGGTAGAGGAAATCATCCCATGTTTTTCCATGTTTCTTCATTTTTGATATGATAAGAAATTTAATGAGGCCATGGTGAAATAAGATGTGGTGAGGGTTTGCCAAATTTTTGCAGACCTGGGAAGACATCTTCTCAAGGCTTTTCAGAAAATAGAAGGGAAGATTCAGGGGTTTGTTGAATTCAAAATGGGACAAAAGATGGAAATGACAGGCTTTAAAAATAGAGTACCTACCTTCACAGGTAATGAGCTTGGTAATTTCGATCAGAGGGTTGATTAAATCATCTTTGATCCACTCTTTAGAATACCCTTTAGCTCTGGAGACATTTTGATATTCAGGCTTAAACAACCGGTTGTAGCTTTGGCATGGCAGTTGATGGTGTTTGAACCACCGGTCCCCGATTCGTGGAAATTTCGTGGCCAAAGCAATGGATTCTTCGGAGACCGAAAAGACTAGAGACCCTTCGCGAGAAGATATCCCATTGAACCCAAGGGCGAACTGGAGAGAGACACCATCATTGTTCCCCTACAGACTGGCAAGGAATGACCCCCAACCCATGTAGAGGAAGACTTCCCGACAAGCTTCAAATTCCAGAATGGCTAGTAGCTCAGTGTAGGAGGAAGGCTTGTGACGATTGGGCATGGTTGCAGAGAAAGTGATGAGCAGGAGGCCAAAATTGGGCATAGGATGAGCGATATAGCAAGCAGATAATGAGCAATCAAGACATAGTACTCATGCCTTAATGCAATTGTTATGGAAATTGTTGAATCATGGGTGTATTCGTCATACACGAACACCATGTGTGATCATAATTGCGTCGAATTTAAATTTGGAACGATTTCTACTTTGGAGGTAAAACAAAATCATATAAGAGATTTGATCAATGTCTAAGTCAAAGACTTGGACATTTGATCATAAAATGAAGTTATAAATTTAATTTTAAAAATACACCAATTAATTCATTATTTTAACAGACATAATCAAACTCGCGTGATCATACCTGAACGAGATCGTGATCATTTACAATATATACAATACCTCATATGGTCCTCCATATGGCACTCCATCCGGTTGTCCATATGGCACTCCATCCGGTCCTCCATATGGTACTCCATCTGGTCCCCTATGTAGGTGAAAACTATCCAATAGTAAATGGACATTTGCCCATAGCACTCAGATTGGAAGGTTTCTTGTAGACATGGTGAACAAGAGCATGGATAGGTTGAGAATGGACAGGATGAGCATGGATAGGATTGTAACATCCATTTTTAATTGCCTTTGTTATCGATCTGTTACAAGGAACATTTAAGTGTAAGAAGTATTTCCTTGCATTAGATATAAACATAGATAAAAAAATTCACAGTAGGCTTATTAATTATAAACATACAAAGTTATGTCAGTAGTATAAAACTTATCATACCAATACAAACGACTCCTGACATAATAGCCTGAGATATTGTAAAAAGACAATATGACAGAATTTGACAGTGATCATACTTCCTCTTCTCATGGGCTTGTAATACAGATGGCAGTGTTCAACACTTATTATCTCAGGAAATCCCTCCCCCACTCCTAAGTATTGTGACACTTCACAATCAAAGATATAGGAAACTGGTCAATCCTCCCAATAGCCTAAGATTTACAGTTTCCAAGTGTAGAGATAAATTTCACACATTAGCCTGAAAAGACAATTAAAAATATGGCCCCATCTATAGGACAGAACATCCTACATATAATTAAGAAGAGGTAGGAGAGAGAGTCTTAAGATTGTCTTAAAGTTAGTTCCCAATGGCATATTGACGGAGTTCATTTACCTTTGCTTAACCATGCATACTTCTTTTCAGCCTTGCCTACAAGTAGTTCCATACATTAGGACAAGTTTTAAGATTAGGAATTTTATTTATTGTTTGTCAAATCATCACCCTCTCTAGGTAGAATGCCTCGTTGCCAACAAGCCTGTTCAGTACTCTGACGGGTTTACCTAGTCATACCATAGGCCGATACCCACTGTCAACAGACCTGTTCAGTATCCTGACGGGGTAGCCTCTTACACCCTTTTACAATAGAGATTGGTCCACCATCTTTAAGATTTGTGTATGAATATTGATTTTTGCAAGGAGATGGGGAGGAAACTCTAACATGATGGTATTTGAGTTAGAGGATGATTCTTCTTTATGCATTCCTTATAGATTGTCTTGATGTAAGGGATACTTAAGTGGGAGTATCCAATCTGAAGATATGGTATATTCAAACATTTTTAATGTGTAGTGGATGGTACCATTGGAAAATAACAGAAATGTATCTATAGTCCCTACTCACTTTCTGCTATTTGAAGTTATATTGATGTTTCCATGGTTAACCGCTAGTCAGACCTTCTTGCTACTCTTTCATAAATATGCTTAACTCACCTACTCAGGGTTATGGGAAATTGTACTAGTAACATCTAGGCTTGATAAGGCAAAGTGTCACTTCCTTACGTCCTCTAGTGGTGGAGGTTATGAGCAATTGCCATGAAATATGCCTTGAGAGACAAGAAGATAGAAATCTTGTAAAAATGGCTAATTTAAAGCAGGCAGTTTCTAATCATAAATAAAAATAGTCATTATTCAATTGGTGCTTAAGAAGACAACATAGTTTAAATATAGAAACATCCTCTTTCGAATTAAAATACTTCCCTTTTTGTTTCCTTGGAGTTGTCCACTTGTCGTTAGATGAACACCTGCAAAAATCTCTAAAATTTTTTGTCAGAAAAAAAACACACTCTAAAATATTTACATATTTACAATAAAAAATCAAAAAGTTTCAAGAACATGGGGAAGGAGAAGAAACTTCCCCATCCACCAAGGCCAATGCCTTGTCGGCTGACATGACCTGTATAAAATCTTCTTTAGAAATGGGCCCGTGGTAAAGTTTAAGTCGACGTCCATTCACTACGAAAGAGACTTGTCCATCAACAATTTTTTTTTTTTTAACAACCCCATTATCAAACATGGTAACTACCTCATAAGGACCCAACCATCGAGTGGTAAGTTTTCCTTTAAAAGTTTTAAATCGCGAATCAAACAATAAAGCTCAATCACCAGGTTGAAATTGTTTCTTCTTAATAAATTTATCATGCCACTTGCTTCTTTGGTTTTGAACTAAGATTGTCCTTTGGATAACATCTTTTCTAATCTCATACAATTCATTAAATTGTAGGGCTCGTTGTTTTTATGCCTCGTCTAAATCTAATCCCAATTGTGCGACAATACAAAAAGTCCTTACTTGGAATTCAATCGGTATAAGTACTTGTTTTCCATAAACTAGTTCGTATGGGGTATGCCCAATGGTGTTTCTCCATGTGGTATGATATGCCCAGAAAGACTTTGGAAGTCTATTAGCCCAATCTCTATGGTGTAGTTGGAAAATTTTGGTTAGGATAGTCTCCAATACTTTATTTGTTGATTCTACTAGGCCATTATATTGTGGGTGGTATGGAGAGGACTTACGATGCTTTATCCCATATTTTTCTGTCAATTCCTTCATCAACTTAGAAGTAAATTGTGCACCCTGGTCCGTGACAATCTCACGAGGAACACCAAAGTGCATAAAAACATCTTCATAAATGAACTCAACAACAGATTTCTCAGTAGCCCTAAACAAGGCTTTTGCCTCTACCCATTTGGTGACATTATCTGTGTAGAAAAGAATATAATTCTTCTTGCGAGACATGGGGGAAATTGGTCCTACAAAATCAAGGGTCCATTTCTCAAAAGGTTCTATCATAACCTGGGCACGTAAGGGCATTTCATCAACTGATGTGGGTCTTCCTATCCTCTGTCAGCTATCGCAAATTCTCATATTTGGCAGCATCCTTAAAAATGCTAGGCCAATAGTAACCTGAATGCAAAACCTTATGTGTTGTATGTTTATCAGAAAAATGTCCACCACATGGTCCATCATGACAACTTCGTAGGATTTCTACTATCGCATCTTCCCAGACACATCTATGCATAATCAATTCTGGTCCAGTATGAAAAAGGTCATGGCCAACCCAAGAGTAGTTATCACTTTGTGTTATAATTCGATGCTTTTCATGAGGTGATAAATGAGCTAGTAATTTTCTAGTAGCCAAATAATTTGCCATGTATGCAAACCATAGAGTGTTTATGGAGATGGCAAAGATATGCTCATCTGGAAAACTATCATCAATAGGGATATTATCACCCTCATGATTAATGCGTGAGAGAAAATCAGCTACTAAGTTCTCTTTTCCTGGTCGGTCAAGGACAGTGATATTGAACTCTTGTAATAAAAGGAGCCACTAGTTACTTGACCATTGGTAATAGGTTTGTTCATGAGAAATATAATGGCAGAGTGATCTGTATGTACAAATACCTCATATCCTGTGATATAATGGTGAAACTTGTTGATGACATGGATGACTACGAAGAACTCTTTCTTGGTGACTGTATAGTTTATCTTGACAAGGGTCAAGTTCTTACTCAAACTAAATGGCATAAGATTGTTGGTCTTATTTTTTTCCTAATACTCCTCCTATTGCAGTATCAGAGGCATCTGTGGATATATGAAATGGAAGGGTCCAATTGGGTCCCCTAAGAAATGGTGCCACAGATAATTTAGCTTTTAGAGTTTCAAAGGAGGTTTGACAATGGTTAGTCCAAAGAAAATCAACATCTTTTGTAAGAAATCCAAACATTGGTGCAATGATCTTTGTAAAATTCTCAATAAATCACCGGTAGTATCCGACATGTCCAAGAAAGCTTCTTACCTCTTTTTGAGTCTTTGGAGGTGGGAGTTTGACGATTACCTCAATCTTAGCAGGATCCACTTTAATCCCTTTAGATGAAACATGATTCCCTAAGACTACTCCTTCAGTCAATAACATTTTACACTTCTCATGACTTAAGGATAAATTCATCTCTTGACATATAATAAGAACTTTCTTTAGATTATCTATGGATTCTTGATAAGTATTACCATACATGGTAAAATCGTCCATATACACTTCCACACAGTCAAGAATGAGGTCAACAAATATCCCTAATACTGCTCATTGGAATGTGGTAGGAGCATTACATAGACCAAATGGTAAGACCCTATAGGCATAGGTGCCCCAAGGACAAGTGAAAGTAGTCTTGTCCTGATCCTGAGGTGCTATGAGAATTTGATTGTATTCGCTATATCCATCCAGGAAGGAAAAGTATCGCTTCCTTGAAAAGGTATCCAAGTCTTGGTCAATGAAGGGAAGAGGAAAATAATCCTTAAGAGTGGCCTTCTTAAGTTCTTGGAAGTCAACACAAATTCTCCATTTTCTGGTTACTTTCTTTGGAACCAATACAAGTGGGGATACCCATTTACTTTCAGAAATTGGATAAATAAAACTGACATTCAATAGCTTATGTATTTCCTCCTTCACTATACCTTTTAGTGCTGGATTCATCCTTCTCTGAGGTTGCCTAATAGGTGTTACTTCTGCCTGGGTATATATGTGATGAATGCATGTGTCAGGCTATATATCCCTCATATCGGTATATTCCCAGGCTAATGCTCCTGATTGGTCCTTAAGGACATTCACTAATTGTTTCTGTTGATCCGCATCTAGTCCGGAATTTATATGTAGGAATTTCCCAAGACCAATCTCATAAGGCATGGTATAAGATATGGTAGATTCATCTATCTCAAAGATAAAATATTTTGAGACAAAGTTGATGGGTCCAACTTTTCTTGAAATTCTTCACCAAACATATACTCAAGTTGGGAAAAAGATTGAGGAAAATCAACACATGTGATTGCATAAATAAATTGATTTAACACGTTCTCCGTTGTTTTCTACTAAAGTGCCCATGAATGATCACTAGGCAACACAGGTTCTTCCGAGTTCTCATTCTCATATGGACATTCAAGCCACAATATATTCTCTATAACAGGTTGAGATGGTGGGTATATGGTAATTTTTTTTTATATAAAGTCCATTAGAGATAGTCATTTCACCTTCTCTACAACCAATAAATGCATTGGATGTGGCCAAACAAGGTCTTCCCAAGATAATGGTGTTGGCCACCAATAATTTTTTTATTTCTAGGGCCGAGTTTCATGTTTTATTAGCACGCCCACTGATTTGGAAGCTAGATAAATTTAGAGAAGGGTCAGAAAACGACAAGAAAGGCTAAATTTGGCAAAGGCGTTAAGTAAATCGGGCCCTAAAGGATGCAGATCGTGATTCACCAAGCTAAATGATTGGGAGAGATTTTGGGGTTTGAAAATGCGCGGAGGTTAAAATATACGAACGGTCCCAAAATTTCAACCATGGTTTTTCCGCAATGGTACATGGCATTTCCAGGTGTATTCCGGGGTGAAAGGCAGGTTACTTTAAAACCACTTCCTCACACTCCCGAAATTTCTGAAAGACAAGCGCTAGAAAAATAATTGCGAAATGGCTAGCAAAAGTAAGTTGGGGGTTAGACCATTTGCAAACGAATTCGATCAATTTCACGCATATTAGTTTTCAAGTCTCAACTTCTAGATTCCAAGTAATTTTGACCAGTCGTATTCTGAGGTGAATTCAAGAAAACAAGAGCACATTTTGAGAAACCGAAAGAGGTTTTTACTCAGCACGGGCCAAATAACAATAATCTCTCCCATATTTCTCATAGTTGTTACATACTGGGAGAATCGAGGACATCTTGGAACCTTATATTTCTGGATTCAATATTTTCTTGTTGGAGACATCTTTTTCAAATGAAGATCTCAGACAGATGGAGAAAAATTTCAAAAAAACGAGAGAGTTTTTTACTCAATACAAGATGATATACAAAACCTCCCCCATATTTTAGACATGTGTCACAGATTGGGAGATTCAAAGAAATATTTGAACCCTATTCTTCAGTTTTCATGATTTCCTATTTGAGACATGTTTTTGCGACACATATTCCGACCAGTTGGAGATGAATTTAGAGAAATCGAGAGAGGTTTTTCTTTATAATGATCTTATCTACAAAAACCGTTCTCATATTTTACACAACTATTACAGTTTGAGAATTATAGGTGGAATTTTGAAACCTATTTTTTGTAAACGGTTTCCAAACGAAACGTTTCTTTATTTGTAAAGGTTTTGAACTAAAACATTTCTCTCCAATTTTATTGCCATCGGTTTGAAACGAAGGGACAGGGGGGTTTTGTATAAATATTAGAAGTACATATGTATTAATGGTTGGAAGAAGTGCAAGGGCACCTTTTAGTTGTTCTGAACTCAATTGTAATTTTCTGGAGCTGAATTGGATACATATGCAGAAGCTTTTGAAGTATTTATGAAAAGATTCTAATGGTGGTGATATGAGTTTTGTCTCCTCTCCTTGTATGTATTTCCCATGTTCTTTAATTCCATTTTCACTTTCTTCTATTTAAATTGGATAGTTAAAAGCTCAGAATTCATCTTATGATGCTCTTGGCTTAAGTAATTTAAAATGTATGAAATTCTTCATAACTAATTTAGAATTCATTTCATTAATGCTCTGAGGCAGTTACTTTTTTTCTTTTTCTTCTTACCACTTTGCAAACTACAATTTATAACTCAGATTCATGACCTCATTTAACCTTTATCCTCTAGAGAGTTCTACCGTCCAGTCATTGTTGTCATTCAATTTCAGAATTTTGACTCCATAGCCCTAAGTGTCCCTCCCCTTCCTTGCCAACAAATCTATAAAAAACCCCCCCCAAAAAACTAAATCTAGCCATTGATCGCCAAAGAAACATCAAGTGACACGAGAGAGCCTTCTTTGAGCTGAGCAGGCTAGTACCCATCTCTAAAGTTGGTTTGTAGGTTACATTTGTCGTTTGTTTATTAGACGAACAAATTTACAGAGTGCTAACAAATGGGATTCCCTTTAGAAGGATCCTTTGAATGAATGACAAGGAAGTCTACTCGATATTCCCATGATGCTAAGGTGACTATGATATCATCCAAGATTCCTTCAAGTATAACTTTTATCTTATCTTCTAATTCAAAAATAGTTGGGGTAGGTCTAAGGAAGTGTTTCAACTGTAATTCTTCTAAGGCAGTAACAATCATCACATTAATGGCTACTCCTAGGTCTATGTGAGTTTTTCCAATGGGAGCCTTATTAATGGTTATCATTACTACGAGATTCCCTAGGTTTGCATACTTTGTGACCCTAGGCTGCACTGATATGTATTAAGACAATTCTCCTATCAGATCTATTATTGGAGGATCTTTCTATTTCCTACATGGTTTCTTGATACACAATTCCTTGATCACCTTACTGTAAATTGGAATGTTCTTTATGGCTTGTAATAGGGGAATTTTGACACATATATTCTTCAATTCATTTAAAATGTCAAATTTTGGTCGAATCATTGGTTTCTCGATTGCTAATCTCTCTAGATAAGGAGGGGCTTCTGCAGCTTGTGAGGATTCGCTTGGGGGAAGCTTTTGTCCTTGGTATTTGGGAATAACAACATCTTCCCACTTAGTGTCATCTGTGGGTTGGTCGGGATTTTCATCTTCTTCTTCTTCCCAGATGACTATTGAAGGACTATGCTTATCCAGAACTTTCCCCGACCTTAGTTGAATCTTATGTAATGGAACAAGAGAAATAACATATTTCAGGAAGGTTTGCAACTCAACATTGTGAAGAGGTTGAGTTGGTTTATTATTCGGGTTAGGCACCGGTTGTGTTGGTAATAATGTTGGTCTTGGGGAATTTGTATTTTGAAATTGCTGGGGTTGTTGTGGAATAGGAGGTAAAGGTGGGGGGACAAAACCTGGAAAAAGTTGCTGAATGTTTGGTGGAAACTGTGGGTAAGGATGAGTGGGCATAGAAACAGGTGGAATCTGAGTGTTTCCTTGGGTATGCCCTCCTCTCCATCCTTGTATCCAAGGGTGGTGTGAAGCATACTGTGAAGACCAGTTTTTCCAATTCGGTGAGTTCCACGGTTGTGGTTGTTGGTAATAAGGTGGAGCTTGAGGTGGTAGATCGTGGTACATAGGATGACTCCTAGGCTTCCATGGCCTCCTAGGTGCATAAGAAGATTCCCCATGATCCCCACTTTTATAAATGGCTAATAAACCAGGCAGTGATGGGCATTTCTTAGTTGGGTGATCTTCAATACAAAAGCCACAAACTAAAATGTTGTCTAATGGGCATTCCCTTGAGGAACACTTCCTCCTGCACCTTGGACAAAATATGCACATTGCTGCATTCTCTTCCTCTTATTTCTTCTTAATCTTTAAAGTGTCCAATTGGGAACCTATTGTACTTAGAATATCAGTTTTGAAGTTTTCCAATAGGTTCTCTATTTCTACCCTTGTAATCCCACCAGAACTAACCCCTTTTTGGTTTCCACTATAGGGATCCTGAACACTCTTTCCGGTTTTGGCCCTACTTCTCGAGTAATTTCTACACATCTCATAGATTTCAGAGAATGGTTGTTGGCACAGGGGCAGACCCAGGGTTCAACGCTTCAACAATGCACCAAAAAAACCCTAACTACCGACCCTTTCGGCAACACCTGCGGAGTAGGTGAAGTCTCACCCAAGGTAGAAGTAGGGGGGAGTTACAGGACTCTAGTGTTAGTAACCAAGTTGGGACACAAATTTATGATTATAACACTTTGCAGAGTATTCTAGCCACACTTAGAAGGTGATATGCATTAGTTCATTAGATGTTATTAACATCGGATAACAAACCCTAATATGGATCAACACAGTAACACCAAAGAGTAAACACTTCAACCACTTAGCACACTGCACAGAGTTAGATCTAACATTCATTCATCCTTAACACTTGAAAAACACTAAGCATATATAGATCTATCTAACATACATAATAAGTAAAGCACTGAGTAGATTCATAATACAAGCAACACAACACAAAGCAACTAGAAGACACAAGATATACGTGGTTCACCCTAGTGTGGGGATACATCCACCAAATGCTTCATCTTATTTATTATTCTTCATTATCTTACATTCATCCACTCCTGTGCACTAAGACACAGAGCCAATCTTCATAGAGGACAAGATATCTGTGCACTGAGCACCATATCCTCCTTCCCAAAATTAGGTCAAGGCATAGAGACAACTCCTTTATCGAGCACAGAGCCTTACATACACATTTTGTTGCACAAAGCACTCGGAACTACTTGCACTTAGGCACTTAGAATTTTCTCTCTAAGTCTCTCTTCCTATCATACATTCCTACTTATTTATACTTTTACAATCCCTTACAAAAAGGCCTAATCATGGGTAAACCTATGGGACGACATCCCATAACCCATAAAAAAAACCCTAAGGAACCCCTTGCTAGGTCCACAAAGTCCGAAAAACAAGTGAGATCCATGATCTTAGCTCCGCTTGGGTGCTCCTTCCTCGATCACTACGTCGAAGTCCAAAAAGTGGTCAAACTTGACCAAGATTTCCTCAAAACTTGGTCGAGGGCCAATAGGCCCCCAACACTCACCTGTGACTCGTCCCGAGTCACTAAGGTCTGGGAAACGTTGCTTCAAAGGCCTCAAGCTTCAATCGAGTTGCCTCGACTTGCTGCTCTGCCTGAGCCTCCTACTCAATGAGCTATTGGATCATCTGCTATGTAACAGGACCTTCCAGGCATTGTTCTACTATTGCAACCACTTGGTCCATTTGTGAGCCTTGTCCTTCAATCTCTTCAAACACCTTGCAGGCTTCATCCTGCATAGGTTGTAGCTTATGCGTGACTTCCATTACTATACCCTGGATGGTAGTAATCTGTTGTTGTACCGCGTGCTGTTCCTGAGATCTCTTCATTCTTTCTACCACAGTGAGTAGCTTCATCTGCGCTTGTACTGACAGTGCCTCTTGTAATTGCGCCTCCAGTTTCCTTATCTTTTGATCTTCTGTGAGGCGTTCGTAAGTATGTGCACTTCTATCGCTTAGTTTTTTGCACTCCAAGGCAATGACCCTTATCCTTATTACTTTGTTCTTGGTGGTTTACTCCCTCTAATCACACACTTCCTGTAGAGTGCTCGGTACTACTTGGATCTCCAAATCCGTTATTATTTCTTGAAGCTGCTGGATGGTCTCAACGAGCTTCACCACTTGAACCTAGACTAACTCCTCTTCCTCCTGTGCCAAGCCTGGAATAAAGAAACATGCTCTATTAACTTCTTCTTTGACCGTATCTTGTTCTATGAGAAACTGCTCCTTTTCTCTCTGAAGCTCCGCTTTCTCCTCCTGGATCATGGCCTGAAACTCTTCTTTCTCATTTTCATAGGCGGTTACATAGTACCGCGCTACTCGCAATTTATCTAAGACTTCCTCTTTTTCCTGTTTCAAGGCTTCTGTAGCCTTCTCCTTTTCTTCTTGGAATTTTTGAAGTCAAGCCTCTGTCACATATGCAAGTCTTCTTAGTAGGGATGGTTCATCCCGCAATTCTACAGTCTCTAATGAGGAAGGCGCAGTAGGCACTACGCAGACAGATCGAATAGCCTGTTGCATTTCCTTTAAGTCCTTCTCGACCCTTTCATACAGATCCTCCTGCTTCACTCCATATCTCTGCAAGAGATCATCAAATGCATCCTCCATGACTCCTCGGACTAGACTGATATCATCCTCTATAAGTGTGGCCTCCAACTGGGGCCTACTAGCATGCGTATTCTTTCTTGCTGAAGGTTTCTGTGAAGAAACCTTCCTCTTCTGCGGTGTTACTGTTTCAACAGGGGGATCTTTCAGTGGTGTAGCTTCGCCTTCTCCTTGATTTTCTCCTTCATCCCCTCCTCCTTGTCCATTGGCTTCTTCTCCTCCTCCTAGCGAGCCAGATCCATTTTCTTCAGAGGTGTTGTCCTCCTCATCAGTATCTATATTCTGAAATTTCTCCTTTTTCTTCTTCTTCTTTGTTGCACTGGACTGTCTGACATGCTCAACCCAGGTGACTAGGGGGATTCCTATGATGTCAGTGTCAGAGAGTTCTACATCATCAACTGGTACAAGGAACTCCTCTAGCCACTCCTTTGTGATCCGCTCCATGTCTTCGTCTGTCATCTTGTAATCTGACTATAACTCTTCCTTACTCTCATCTCTGCACACAGTGATATAGATAAAATTCTGATCTATGTGGAACTTGGATATCGGTCTATACTGGTGCAAGGTGAATAGTGTCATGCACAAAAATACTTCAATGGTAACCTCCAGTTGTTGATAATAGGCATGGAACACAATGTTCGACTACCATTGCTTCAACATGTCGTTGGTGTACCACAAGATAGAGAACCTAGAGGCTAACGACTTTGATGGTTCAATCTATAGAAAGGTGGCTCCTTCTAGCATTTTCCAAGTGACAAATGCAATCAATACGATCAACTGGTTGAAGTGGAACTCATATCCCCGATCTTGAGCTTTGTGACAATCTTTTTCAAGTTCGTTGACGAGGTAACTCGCCCAATTCATCTGCATTCCCTCCACACATTTTCCTGCGAGGTCCACCACGAACCCGGTGACCTGTGTGGGGCGATTCTTTCTTACGAACTTTCTAGCTATGAGTTGGCAAGCAAGGCACACTGTGCCATCCTAGATAGAGGCTACCTTGTAGCCTTGCTTTCCCTTTTTGACTTCGCCATAAGCCTCCTTGATGCGCTATGCTAGAGAGAGATCTAAGGCCTTCCCTGGGTAAAACTGCTGAGGGTCAGGTTCCTTCATGCTTAATCCTGTAATCAAGTGGATCAATGCCAAATCCATAGTAATCCATCGATCGAGCCACAGGTATCCACCATGGTAGCACAAAAAGATGAGTTTAACACAAGCGTTAACTTCATGGTGCCGACCAAAATGGGGAATCTTCATCACATTTAGTATAGTGGATTGCGCTAGCTGCTTAATCCATGGATGGGTGACCAGGCGAGGCTTCTTCCCAGTGGTCTTTGTCAAGTATCTGTGGGGTGCGAGGATGGCATATTTCTTCTTGTCACTGAGATTAAAATCACTATTCTTCAGTAGTGGAATCTGTCCTAACCGACTTCCAACTATGCGTATTCCTTTCAGAATATACGCGGTGATCAAAATGTATTTATAGTCTTGTGGGATGTTGTCACGGTCAACCGCGCCAGCCAAAGGTAGGATATACTCTGGTAAGATCGATGTGATTTGCTTCAAATTAGCCAGATCACCGCGATTCTTACTTCGCTGCTCGATCACAGGGTTGACATGGCTAGAATGACGTCCAGTCGAAGGGGAAGCCTGCAGTCCCCTATGTTATCACTGAAATTTCGTCCACACATGGCGACAAGAAATCAACATCGTCAAACAGTAATGAAGTCATTCATGGCCCTGAATTAATTCCACAACATTCCAAAAAGGTCAAAAACTATACAAAGTAGTGCAAAATTGAAGAGCGCTTTACAAAAGTTGGGCGTGCGCGCATATGCGCGGAACAAGAACGTAGAATGCGCGCATACGCGCATGCTGCACGGTTGTTAGCACAAAAAGCCGTGCACCTACTAAACAACGCATTTATGAATGTGGTCGGCCTACCAACTGTGTTCCTGAGTCTGTACCTAAGGCTTAAAGCACAGTGTCAAGGCATCCGAAAGTATGTGAAAGATGAATACGAAGATATAGTCACCTTCGGTATGAGAAACTAGAGCAGATTTCTACGTTCTCGTCATCTAGCTTCCAACTTCTCTTGAGCAGTTATATCACGCTCAATGGCTACCCATGAAAGTTCTAATTCCTCCCGGGTGTTAGCAGTTTTAAGGATTGTATCGAAAAGATTTAAAGCGATATGATTTTGATTAGAGAGTCCGGGTTGAATATTAGGTTGAGTAGCTGCAGGGATAGTCATTGAGGGACATTACCAATAAGGAATGATTTAAAGAGAGATTTTAACGCTGTTTCAATTTGGTCTTCAGAAAGAGAAATTTTAACTTTAAGAATAAAATAGAAAATCAAACAGAAGGCCCTTTCCCGTAACCGTATTGCTTTTAATAAAAAGACGAGTATGAAAGAAAGAACATTAAGCTGCAGACACATAAATTTCCTGTTAATAGAAAACTCACACATACACAGAATAATATATTAGTATGGAAATAACTGATACAGTGTAAATGATCATATAATTCTGTAAATGCAAATTGGTCTTACACCCGCTGATAGCTGGTGCAGAGGAAAGACAATAACCAATTACAGAAAGGTGAAATTCCTT